>FIZU01025169.1:0-16309 GCA_900064475.1 Pseudococcus longispinus
AAAACTAGTTTGACAACTTCTTAGCTTCCCCTTTTTTCCCAAACCTCAAAGCTACTATTTTTATTAATTACAATCGCTTGGTCATTTTTGCATTAATTAAATTGTGCATTTCACGATGCACAACTACACCACCTAATGCACCTAAGCACACTGTGAATTTCAGATTATTATCTTATACCATTATTGAGATCATGACGCCATGAAATTTCAAGAAACGGCTGGAACAATGTCTGAACGAATGTTCCAAAATGCAGAGATAAATTCAGAAATTAATTTTTTGTAAAATAATCTTACAAAATCGAAAGATTCTGATTTTTTCAATATTTGACAAGATATTTTCGACTTCATGGGAAGCGATTGGACCATAATGCCTCCCTCAGCTCATCCCAACTTTTTCGAGATCGGTTTAAAATCCTTCCTTCCTTTTAATTTCTCGAGAAAAAAATGTTTTGTAATTTTTTGAACACCCTATAGATAAGACCAAAAAAAGTTTGCACTTCCATCTAGAGCAAATATTAAATTCATACAAAAATTTGTTCTTTTTCCTATTTATAGGAAATTTTACGTAATGCTAAGCTTCATACTGTTGATGAATTTCTGTAAATCGAGACATGATACATACGATACGTTTCAATTACGTAGAAAATACATATCGAATTTTATTCTATCATAACAACTACGAAATGATTTTCATTCATCGACAAAATAATCCTAAGATTATGCAGCAGACTAAATTTACTCTTTACACTTCATATCAACTTCAAAAGCAATAAAGTTGCACGTAGTGTATTATCAAATAATAGACTCGTATGTGTTTAGTTCATAAAAGCATAAGGAATTCTCAAAGAAAAAGAAAGCAAACAGATTACTTCCGGAGCATTATGTTCTCGTATCAATTGAAAGATTTATTTTTTAAATAAGTACGTATTTTTATTTTTCTATCAGGATTACGTATGTGTAAGTACAAGGTGTTCTTAAAATTCTGAACATTAGTAATATAAATTCGGCTGAAATATATCGACAAGTTCAATGGAATTTTTTGCTTTGAATCGTAACAAAAAGGGCGCCAAAGGAAAATAATTTGGCGAAGAAAAATCTCAATGTGAAGATAACCGCAGTTACTCAAACTCAAGTTTACGAATAAATAACAAATATACTTAAACGTTTATGAGTTGTTTTCCTGATTTTGGTATTTTATTGTCGTACAAATCGCTTCGAAATTGTGGATTCATTCACACTTCGTTGAATAATTGAAAAAACCCGCCAACTGATCAATAAAACAGTGTACATATGACTCGGGGAAAATACCGACGTAAAAATACTTACTTACATTTTACAGTCTATAATTCCAAATTCCAGGCACATCCTTAAAAAGATGCCCAACCTGGTGTTATAAAATTCTCATCAACTGGTACATCTAAGTAAGCATATAACTTCCAAGTACACGAGAATACGGCGGACTAAACATTAAAACACCGTAGAGATTTTAAAATAGCCTTCAAGCACTTGTAAAATGGCAAACATTCGTGAAAAATTAATCGTTTTATTTTTGAAAAATTCACCACGTCCGGCATATCATGTTCGCAGATATTACCACGAGATGTTCGTTTTTAAAGGTTATTTTTAAATGACACGATGATCGGATTCCTTTCGCTGAAACGTGTTGAGCATTTAAAATGAATATCAAAACTTGCAAGTTCTTATTTAGCTATACGTTTCATTTGTGATAAAGAAATAAGTTACAAAACGCTGCAAACAAATCTGCAATAGCGGAACAATTTACAAAACGAAGACAGTTTGCAGTTTTCGGTTATGTTGGTCGGATATATCCATATATGTCAACTTTTAATGCAATTTATAAAAATTTCTAAAAAAAACTGAGCGTGAGCGTGGAAAGAATCTTTGAGAGTTGTTTTTTGGCGGTGAAAGAGAATTTTACGGTGATACGTTATTAGCTTTTCCACAAATATAAATCATAAATGACGAGACGGCGGCGGTTTACTTGGCCTTCGTAAAATTTCGACTCTTTTTCGTTTTTATAAACATCTTTAATAATTGGGGTTTGAAATTGTTTAAATTTGGTATTATGAAATCGATTCCTGGGAATCTAGTCATTGTCAGGGAATAGTTTCTTAGATGTTTACTCAACAAAGTTTCGAATTCGAGTTTTATTTTATGTTTTCAATATTAATTACACAGAGTGTTCCAGGAGTCGTCTGCCATGAGAGAGATTTGGATACAGCAGGATTCCACTAAAAAATAAATTTAGATGAACATGTTGACTATCTCAAATATTTAAGGGGAAAATTTATTTCCGAAAAAATCTTATCAAAACCAATTTTCAATCACAGTAATAGGTAGTACTTTAAAAATTGAATAAATTTTCATATTATACTTTTTTGCCAAACTTCAAAATTGAAGGGACTGGGACACTCAAAGTATGTAAAAAATTTCAAAATTTTTATAAATTTTTCTACTTTCAATGTTACTTAGGCCCTAAAAATGTAATTAAAAGAAATTATTCATTTTTCGAAGTTCTATTGGTTTTGATTCGAATTTTTTCGGAAATAATATTTGCCCCTTAAATGTTTGAGATAGGCAACATGTTCATCTAATGTTTTTTTTAGTGGTACCCTGGTGTATCTAAATCTCGCTTATGGCAGACGATTCTCGGAACACCCTATATGTAATACCTAATTAACAAGTTCAATTTGATTGACATCTTCTCAAAATGATCGAAAAAAGCTAATGGGCCATTGAAGGAGGATGGCGAACAGTTACAAGTTTTTCTTATGTCCAAAAATGTTGAAAAAAAAGGTCAAAAATGTTAAAAAATTACAAAATTGAAACTTGAGTATGATTTTTCAAGTCAAAAAAATGTAAAAAAATGTTTTAAAATGACCAAATTTTGTTTTTTTCTACCCCAAATTTGACAAATTTTTCCAAAAAGTTGAGAAATGTCAAAAATGTTTTTAAAAAATGGCAAAGTTTTGATTTTATCTCTCGAATTTGAAAATTTTTGTACTTCGATGCTTGATGACTCATCTACACATCAAAAGAAACATTTTGAAAAAAGAATGGTTAACATTGGTGTATTGAGAAATGCTTACAAACTGTCACCGGGAGATGAAATTTCAATTTTTTTTTGGTCCCAAAATTAATGATAAAATGTTGACTTTTTTCGTCCCGTATTTGAAAGATTTGTTCTAAACAGTTAAAAAATGTCAAAAATGTTAGAAAATGAGGAAAGTGAAATTTTGACTTCTTCACCCGGAAAAATTTGAAAAAATGTTTTAAAAATAACGAAATTTTGGTTTATCTGTCCCATAAAGGACGTTTTTGGACCTATAGTCATTTTTCTCCAAAACTCGTTTTTACCCACTAAATTATTTTTAGAATGAATTTTTCTCGAAAATTTTTTTTTGACACGGTAGGTCTCTTTTAAAATGCATGGTCACACTTTGAAAAAAGAATATAATCAAAATCAACCCATTGGGACTTGAGAAAGGCTGGAAAGCTGTCAATAAGGTGATGAAATTTTTATTTTTTCTGCCATGAAATTGAAAATTTTTTCCAAAAAAGGTTTTAAATTATCTTGATGTTTTAAAAATGGCGAATTTTTTTTTGTATTTACCAAAGAAAGTTTTTTTCAAAAAAGTTAAAAAATTACGAAAATGAAATTTTGATTTTTTCAGTGGAAAAAAAGTTGGAAAAATGTAAAAAAATAAATAGAAATAAAAATTTTGTTTTTCTTCTGTACCAAGTGTGACTACTTTTTCTAAAAAACTGAATGAGAAAAGAATGCTCGAAATCGGTCTATTGGGAGAGGCTGGCAAACTGTCACAGGGTGATGAAATTTTAATCTTTTCTATCCCAAAATTAAAAAATTTTTTCAAAAAACTTTTAAAAATGTAAAACAATATTTTACAAACGATGAAATGGTGATTTTTTGCTGTACCAAATTTAAAAGCTCCCCCCCAGCCCTCAAAAACTGAAAAAATATCAAAAAAATTACGAAAATGACAAGTCGGTGTTTTCAGTTTGAAAAAAGTTGGAAAAGTGAAAAAAAAAAGTTTAAAAAATAATGAAATTTTCATTTTATCTGTACCAAATTTGAAAATTTTTGGACCTCGATACTTGATGACACATCTACACGTCAAAAGAAACATTTTGGAAAACGAATGGTCAAAATCGGTCAATTGGGAGAGGCTAACAAGGTTAATTCAAGGTTTTTCCGGAAATCTCTAAATTTAATATTAGATAATAAAAATAGATTACAGATTTTAGGTGTCGTTTTTTTTGTTATCCTGAAATTTGATGTACCCCCCCCCCCCCCCCCAAATTTTTTTCCCCCCCCCCCCCCCCCCACCATAATATATCCATGTTGAAAAGCCAATGGAGGAGTTTTCACTTTTCAAGCATGAGAAAAATATCACGAACTGGAAATTTAAATAATAAACAATTTCAATAAATCTTGAAAATTTTTGAGAAAATCTACTGAATAAATTAACGCAAGTTTTTATATTGAAAGAAAAACTTTTTAAATCTTGAAGTAACTGGCATTCTAATAATAAAAAGTCAGCCAAATACCTAATCGCCATTTTTGTATAACATGGCTATAAATAAGGGGGTGGTAATCTCATTTTCTGGGTTTGGGCGATTTGTTGATTTTCGCAAAAACTGTAATAATTTATCAAACTATTTTGTATTGTAAAATTGGAATCACCGAATCAGTGGATGGAATTTTCAAAAAATGTATGAATAAAATTGTAAAGGTATCCACTCAACCCCTTCTTAAATTTTGGGAAACCATTTCTGGGTTATTACATTTAGTATAATATCATTTTAATCTACATAAGTTAATTGACGAAATAACCATCTGGTTGAAGTCGGTATAATCCGAAATAAAATAAAATCTACGTAAACATTTTATAATCCGAATAATTTCTCGAAAATTTGATAAAATTCGTTCCTTACGTGGTAAAAATTGTTGAAAATATGAAAAAATACACGAAAGAAATCTCCGTTAATAAAACAACAGCATTGTTGGAAAGAAAAAACAAAGTGGAAATTTATTTGGTAAAATATTCTTAATGAAGGAAACATTACACCATCCATGCTCCAGCTCCAGGCATCGGGCAATTCAATAAAATTACTTCTCCAAGTTGAAATTACAATCCCGTACAAATTTCAAAACTCCCATTCCGACATCAAAGTTTTTTACGCTCGCAAACAAAAGAAAAACGACAGACAAAAAAATAAAGTTGTAAAAATCTGCACCAGGTGTAAAGTGACTACCATCAAAATGCAATTTTATCACTCAACATCTATCCCAAAAGTACTGTAGTCTTTTTCTTCTCTTTCTTTCTCGTTAACTTTATAAAACAGTAATACAACGACGAGTTGGAATGTGTTAAGACTCGAACTTCTCGAACCATATTTCTCTTTCATTCCGTTTAGAAAAAATATTAGCAAAGCTGACAGCATTATTTTTAAAAACAAAAACAAGCGTTTTTCTTCTTCTTCGCGTTTGTGTACTTTACCTTCGTCTGCTACGTTACCTACCCACTTTTTTTTTTGTTACACGAATTTCAACTCTTTTTTGTTACAGTAGATTAAAACACATTGTACCTAGATATTTTCACAATTTACGTAGAATATTTTTTTTTGCATACCGATGTCGTCCAACGTTGCAGTCGCATTTTAAATAAGAACCTTTTAAGCATACCGTTGACCATTGCGGTTTTTAGTTGAATACAATGTCTGTACATAGGTAGGTCTAGGTACTAGGTACAGTACGTAGTTCTCTACCTACCCATATTATATTAAATAGCAAAATCTCATTAATCTCTGCCAACAATACGCAAGGCAAAAGATACAAGTCAAGTTTCTAAATACGAAATAGGTACATGGTAAAATTTCGTATCATAGAGTCGACAATAACCCAAACAAGTTAAATTTCGAGTTTGTAATTATTGTTAACTTAAGGGCCATCGGAAATTAAATCTATTTAAAATACACGTAAATATTTCAACATCAAAACAAAGTTTTCTAATTATACCTACCGAACTGATAAACCCACCTTCGCATTCATGCCGACTAAATTTAATTATTCGATTTTCTCCTACTCGAACGACCCGGCTGGTTTTTAAAATTCCACTTTAGGCTTTACATTTTCGACTGGTCAATTGAAAATTCAAAAAATTCCGAATACCGAATCATAGCCGAGTAAACTTTCGATTTTACGCATTCGGTGTTTACAAAAAGAAGAGAGAAAAAAAAGGGAGGAAGCGTTAAATTTAATAAACAAGCCTTCTTAAAGTACCGGAAAAGCATCGACTTCGGTTTTATCTCGCATTTCAGTCAGTTTTCGCTTTTCTATTTACATTTCTCAATCTTCAAAACCCCTTTTGTTATCTAAATTGAATAAATACTTTTCTTCGGCACTTTATAATGCCGCTTTTATTACCTCAATCCGTGAAATACGGTGAGAATCATGTGATTTACTCGTTTCGCCATTACTTACTTAGTATTTTAATTTACAATTTCCCATTTCGCGTTAATTTATGCCAGACGATGGCGTTTGAAATTTCGGATCGCGAGGCTGCGTGTAAATTGAGGGTTCTTTGTTTGAAAGTCGTGTTGAAAGGTTGTAGGCCTAAAATATACAATTGGTCAGCGCTTTACTTTTTTATTTTATTTATTTTATGTGGACAGCTTGATTTTATTTTGATTTTGAAATCTTTTTTAGACTTGAGTACTTGAACATATTTCAAAGGGGAAATTGAGCTGCCAATGATCGATTATTTTTTTCGAATAATTGAGATAAAAATTTAGTCGATTAGGCCTAATCAGTTGAAAGTTGTAATCGAATAATCAAACACGATTTTAAGTCGTAAGCGAATGATTGTAACCATTCAATCCATTAAATTAAAAAACTGCAATCGAATCTGTACTTATCGTAATCAGAAAATCAGTAAAATGCAGTGAAAAGTAATTAAAAGTTCATAAAAGTCAGTAAAGCATAAGGGGAAATGCATTTTTTTAAATTTTTGCATCTAAAACTAGCTCAAAGGGGAGCTGAGCTAAGGAGCCTCAAAGTGGGTTCATTTTTGAAAAAGGCGCGGTTTTTTTACCATTTGTGGGTATAGTGCCATCTGCGTGGCGCCTCGAGCACACCCCTAAAGAGTTGGGATTTGAGTTTCTACACCTCCCCAAGCCATTGCCTTCGAATTTGGATACCACTTTTCCTATCCTACCAAGGGGTTAAAAGTTGCAGACGTGAAAAATCAAGATGGGTAATTTCGCGGAAAAAGTGACGAAAATTTGTTACAAAGTTAGTTGATGATGATTTTTAGACATTTTGTCAGATTTTTTTGGGCTTGGAAAAATTTTCAGATTTCCATTGACTTTTTGGACTTGGAAAATTTTTAGAGATAATGCTGCCTTTGAGACATTTTGTCAGGCAAGTAATGTGTACTTTTTGAACATTGAAAATTTTATAAATCAGCGTAACTTTCTAATATTTTGTCAGGCGGACTTCTTGGATTTGGAAAATTTCAGATATTACGCTGACTTTCAGACATTTTGTCAGACTTTTTTGGATCAGAAAAAAATTTCAGATTTCCATTGACTTTTTGAACCTTGAAAATTTCAGAGGTAATATTGACTTTTGGACATTTTGTTAAACAATCAATTTAAACTTTTTGAACTTGAAAAAATTTAATAAGCAAAAGCATATCATCAAAGTCTTAAATTTTTGAAATTTGGCACAAAAAATCAAAATTTTGTTATTTAATTTTCAAAACATTTTTTGACATCTTTCATTTACCTATTTCAATTTTTTTATATTTTCTCAACTGTTTTGTTATTTTTTAAACAATTTACAGACATTTTTTCCACTTTTTTGTAATTTTTTCAATATTTTTTGATATTTTTCTCAAATTTGAGACCAAAAAAACCAAGATTTCAAATTTTTTAAACATTTTTTGACGTGTATGGGTAAATATGTAATCAAGTATCGAGATCCATAAATTTTCTCAGAGAAAAAAAATCAAAATAATGGAATAAGTTGAATTTATCAATGGGGTAGTCAGATAGTTATTCGCGGGGGAGGGGTGACGAGGAGGACTTTTGAGCTAAATTCAGCACTTTTTCTGTACTTTTCCAACTTTCAGCACAACTTTATGAAATGGAGAACCTTTTCAGCACTTTTAGCACCTGTTAGGCACTCAATCAATTTTCGTTAGTAACGAGAAAAAAATTTCAAAGAACACATTTTTAATTAAAAAAACACGAAAAAAATTCAAATTAATTACAATCCAATCTGAATTTTTCCCAATAAAAATTCAAAAATCGAACAGGTACTTCAACAGTAAAATCCATAACTTTTTCAGGACTTTGATAACTCATTTTTGAAATCCATGACTTCCATGACCTGTTAGATACATACCCTGTTAAATTTTGATTTCAGCTAAAAAATCATTAAAAAGTAATTTGTTCATTTTTCCAGGTATTGTTGTCGATTTCGATTACAATCGATTAATTAAGTAATGAATTATCTTTTTCAATTCATCGGCGCAAATATTTAGTCAATTCATCAATCATCGCTTATACTAGATTAAATTCGCAAACTGATCGAATTTGTGTTGTAATAAAAAAAAAGTAAGTAAAACGCAGTAATATCATAAAAAGTGACATGAAATCATTTCACAGATCATAAAAGAAAGTCAGTAAAATATCGGGGGAAAAAATCACCTATAGAAAACTATCAACCATAATTTCCATTAGAACCTTAAACGGCAATCGATTAAAAACCATAGTCAACTAAAAATCAAAATACCTAATCATTCAATCGATTATTTTTTGTAACTGACACCACAAAAAAAAATAAAGATTCGTTGTCCAATTCGTATTTTTCGATTTCTAAACCAATTTTAAACGACCAATACCTATCGCGTAAAAAACTTTCATTTCAAAAACAAAAATTTGCATAAGGGGTAAGGGCTGTTAAAATTGTTTGCCAAACACCTTACAGGTCGTTCAACTCGTTCCTTTTTATAAGATTTATTCGCAGAATTTTGTGAGTATACTCGTATAGGTAGCCTATATTTACATCTATCTTCACAGCAGCACAGTTCGAAATCACTTACTCGTATTTCTGAAGGAAAAAAAACACCAATACATAGGCCCCTACTAATTTTACTGCGCGGTCTTGTCCTTACATTTACAACCATAATGTAGACTGGATCCTTTCCAAGGGATGGGAATTTACGCAAACACGACAGAAGCATATTTCACGCATAAAATCACTTCTTCGTACAAAGTACAAACTGCCAACGATTATTAACTTATCGTAAAATTTGAATAAGCTATTTTGTAAAACTTGAGTAAAAAACACAAAAAGCAAACACATCGTAAATTCGAACAATTCACGATATCGAATAGCATTTGTATGAAAAGTTTTTCGCAAATTTCAACAAAATACTACAGAATTATGAAAAGTATACGAACAGAACACATTTAATATATATACAACTTGGCATTATCAAACAATAAGCGAAATAATGAAAAAAAAAGTTTTTTAAAATGTTAAAAATATATTACAATGTTGAGGAAATTTTGGGTATTTGGTTTAATCAATATTACCAAAGAATCTATAGAATTTCAACTCCCACGATGAAATAGGTACCTAATATTAATATTAATTTTTATACAGTTTAATAAAATCGCGGAAGCTTTTGGTGAAAAGAAAATAAAAACAGTGCGAAGGATGGATAACCAGAAACTGATATCAAGCTTCTCATATATTTATATACTTATCTAGGTTGGATAAAATAGGTCTTCAACATAAGATGCGAAGCTTATATTAAACTTGAACCATTGAAAAACTTACACTTGAGTTTCTAAACCCCCAAAGTATCATTAAAAAGGTCTACCATTCACGTGTATGTGAGACGACTACAGTTTACGTCGAATCGTCGACTACAGTTAATTTCAATTTTGAAAAATGAAACAGATTTATTTCAATGAGGTTGGTAAATATTAAAAACACGATAAAAGAATACATTCCAAGTACCACTGAATAATAAAAATATGTAAATAAATCTGCACGTGAAAAAACATAATTTCGATTTTTTTTCAAAAATACACCTACCTACCTATAATTTTTAGTAAAATGAAATTGCATAAAAGTATGAAAAAAAATTAAATGGAATGGAAACAGACCGCAAGATCAGAGGTCGCAGGAGATAACGTTTTCCAGATACCTACCTCGAAAGCTTTTGAGAATTTTTTTTTCATCGTGTTGTAAATGAAAATCTGGCTGCTTATTTATTTGTGCATAAATAAGAGTTAATTTTCATTCATTTGAAAAAAATTGCGATGTCTCGAAACTAAGCCATACAAGTAGCTGAAATGAAGGCACAATAACCAAGATTTTTTTAAATACTGCGAGAAAAAAGTATGCCATTTTTTACCATGCTTTTCAGAAGCTATATGAAACAGTTCTGCCTGGTATGAAAAAGTTGGTCGGCGAAAAGCAGTTTGGGGCCCCTTCCCCTCGTCCCGTGAGAAATTATTTCCATTGAAATTTTAGTAAAAAAACAGAAACAGAAACATGAACGTGAAAAAAATTTTGAAAAATTATGCAATTTGGAATAAAACTTTGGAATGAAAAATGCCAGATAGGTACCTAGATAATATGTACAGTTTTAAAATTTTCAGGAGAATAATCATAAACATAATTTGGAATAAATATTTTGGGGAGAGATGAAGTTTTATGCATGGTAGTAAATTATGAGTAGGTATGTATATTTATTGAGCCGGAGCAAGGCGAACGTGGATTTTTTTGCAAAAAAAAAAGACATTAAAAAGTGAAAATTTGATCAAAAAAATTGAGATTTTACACAAAATATCAAATATTAAATATTGCAATTTCAGCAAAATCGAGAAACTTGATTTTTTTGCTCTTTTTCGCGAATTGAATGTTTTTGATTTTGAAAAATTTTACATGGAATAAGTTGAAAAAAATGAACTATTTTCGATTAAGCTGAAATTGCAATATTGGATGGATATCGACTTGAAACAAGTTCAATTATAATTTTTGGGCCCGAGCTTATCTCTTCTCAAAATGGCGTCATTCGGGTATTTTAAAATAAATTTGGAAAAAAGGGGAAAATTAACGAATTTGATCTAAATGCAAGTCGATGGTGTATTTCGGTTTCATTGATGAGGAATATTGCAAGAAAAAAAAATTTCGCCCAGAACTGACCTAGTTATAAGGGAAGAAAACGGGCTAAAAAACGATTTTTTGAAGGTTTAGCTATGACCCCCCTCCCCCCAGAAAAATCAACAAATTTCTGAGTCATGCAAAATGATCTGAAAAGTAATTTAAAAAAAATTTTTCATGCCCGCACCAACATTGTGCTCCCTGTGGCGATTTGGAGTTTTCAAAGTCGATTTCAAGGTCATCGTAGGGGTCGAAAATTCTGAAAAAATTTCACAACGTTTCCATTGAGTATCTGCACTCACATTTCAAGTTTGATGAAAATCGATCGAAAACTCGCTGAGATAGCATTTTTTAGCTTACAATCACTTTTTGGAGAGTTCAGCCCCTAGGGGGTGAGCTAAAGGATTTCGCATAAGCTCTAAAATCATATTTTGCCATAGCAAATCGGAAGCCCTGAAAAAAAAATTGAAATTCGACTGCATGCCGATTTACCCTTTTATCACACCAGAGCCTTTTTCCATGTTCAAATGTCAACTGACCACTTTATAAAAATTTTCAATTCCAGAAAGTCTAAATAGCCTGACAAAATGTCTGAAAGGCAGCGTGATCTCTGAAATTTTCCAAATCCAAAAAGTGAATGGGAATTTGAAAATTTTTTCAAGTTCAAAAAAGTCTAACAAAATGTCTAAAAGTCAGCTCTAGGTAAAAAACTGTCTGACAATATTCAGATTTGAAATTTTCTTGAAATTTTCAGTCCTGGATAAAGTTGAAATTTTTTAAGTCCAAAAAAGTCTGACAAAATTTCTGAAAATCACCATAATATCTGAAATTCTCCAAAGTCAAAAAGTCTGCTTGACAAAATATCGGAAAATTACCCCAATTTCTAAAAATTTTTCAACTTCAAAATGTCTAAATTATTTGTCTGATAAACTTCCTAAAAGTCTGCATCATCATCTCTAAAGTTCTCCGAGACCAAATAGTCAGTAGAAATCAAAAAAATTTTCCAAGTTCAAAAAAAACTTGACAAAATGTCTGAAAGTCATCGTCGCGCAATTTTGTGACGTTTTTTGCTGGTTTGGTCATCGTAAAAGCATATCCGATCCTGAAAATTAGGCAATTTTTTTCATTTTTCTCAATAACTAAAAAAGTTTTCCTCTGTCCAAGCTGTTATTAGTAACTTTTCTTGGCCAAGAAAATCCATTCTTTACAATGACGGAACTTCCATCTTTATATGTTATTCCAGTCAAAAGATATGAGCAATTACTTGTTGAAAAACATCTGAAAAAACAACTTTTTTAGAAAAAATTTAAAATACCTAACGTACTTTATTTAAATTTTAAATACAAATTTTTAGCCAACCACTTTTGCAAATTTTCCCAAATTTAGGACTAACCTGCTTTTCTTTTTCGTTCTGGCTCAAAAATAATTACTTTTAGAGGGAAACTTATTCAGGCGATAAGCACTCATGTAACGGGTGGGAATCGGCACGTGGTTCATCGCGAGTACAAAACGTACTACGTTGTAGTAGTTTTGTACTCGCAGGTAAACTGTCGCGCCAAATAGATATAAGCTTTGTGGTACGAATTTTTTGACGCCCCTCAATCGGACTATTTCCCTTCGTGCCTGTTTTTTTGCTCTGATCTCGCATATATTTCACCCTCGCTATTGAATACATTTGTTCATTTGTCATATCCGCATGTTTTTATTCTCTCTCTCTCTTATCTCTCTTTCTGTTTTCTTCTCTTACACAGGCTGCTTCGAGCGCTGGAATTTTCGGCTGCGATTACGTGCTAGATAATTATGTTATCGGGCTGCATTTTTTGCACCCGGTCAAGTGGTTTCAGCTGGACTTCAAGTCCGGCCACATTTTTTTTTTTTATTCGTGCTATTTTCGAACACGCAACCCTCGTTGAGGGTTTTCAAATTTTATTTTATTTTTCGAAATTTGGAGTCCCCCACCTCTCACTCACATTCAGTGATCTGCATAATCCTCAGTTGGGTACCCTTAGGAAAGGCACTCAATTGTATTCCTTTACACCTTCCACAAAAAAATGAACTTTCCCAAGTTTCAAATTCAATTACAGGTAAATTATATAAGTGGTTTCAACAAAATGAGCCTCTCTTCAAAAATGTTTCATATAATTTTATATTTCATTTGCGAAAAAAACAACAACATAGGTACCTATCAAAAAAACGTACGAATTACTCACACATACGATTCAAATGCAAAATTTTGAGCTAAAATTCGCACACATCGTCCCGAGAAAGAATTTTATTACGTCTTCATGAACAATAATATAATCTCCGTTTACAAGAATATTTCTACTTGACTGACACCCTCGAGGTTTACGTTTCTGAAATGAAAAATTTTTCTTCGGTGTTTTCTATAATTTGAATAATGAAATTTTAGCCAAATGCTCGGAGAGCGCTAATAACTCATTTTAATTTCCACCGCTGAAAATTTATCATTGCGAAAAATTCGCGCGGATTAATTATTACCAAAAAAGTGTTTGCAAATTAGGCCACATGAAAAATTACCGTATACCGGTGGGAAATTTCGTTCATAGTTGGTGATGATTTCGTGTAATAAAGGAGAAACGCCGAGTCAGCAATATGTTAGGTTATAATTCCATTCACACATATGCGAATACTTCTCAGCCAAGTAATTCACTCAAGTTAGCATTTTATACAACATAAATACTCCAATTCGTTCTATGCCAACCGAAAAAAAAATACCCATATCAAAAATATCGCTAAAAGGCCTATATCAATTTAATAAATAAAACCAGGCTGGAATTGTCTCAATTTTTTGTTTATATTTCTGCATACAATACAATTCTCGTCATAAATCTAATGAATTTTATGACCATTGTTCTACATCTTCCATGCAATGAATCATTAAGTTATAACGGGGAAATACCTACGGAATTTTAAAGACAAATGAATCCCTCTCTATTGTCCGTCCGGTTATAAATAATAATCCTATATCCGAGTGACTTACGTATCAACTTCCTCTGTCTTTACCGCGCTCATAGTATAGTTATAAGAAAACAAAAGCTATTTTTGAAAAAAAACTAGAGCACAAACATACAATTAAACTTCATCTCACGCGGATTTACTGATTTTGCTGAATATCTGCGGCGGCATTTATTTTTCAAACAATTTCCAGGTTAGCGACCGAAAAGCCGAAAGGTTTATAAATTGCGTGAAAACCAACGTAGTAATCGCTGGGCAAAATAACCTTTCAAGAGTTTTCAAAAAGAAGTAACAGCATTGTTTTAATACCCACAGCGAGTAAGTTTTCTTTAAATTATTTCAAAAAGTGTAAGCGTGGCTTAAACGTCTTTCAACGCTTGAAATAGATGGTGCATTAAAATGGTCATTACCGAGTTTTAAAGTAAATTATGGTTTACAATTAAAGCTTCCTGTTCTTTTACAATAATTACATTATGTCGTTATAGGCTACTTTATGCCTTTTATAGAAAAAGCTTTGTGCTGTTTTCGAGTAAACATTGAATTGCAGATAGTTGAATACAAAAGTATGTAGGTTCGGAATGATTCACTTTCATTTTTTTTTTCAAATAGATAATCATACGTTTGCTTCTCAAAAAATTTTGCTGTTTGATTCCGCAATTTATCAGAATGTATATTTTTCGACAATTAATCCGCCAATTATTTAAAATATTGCTAGAAATATTTATAAGTTTCATGAGATGAACGTTCCTTTTGCATGCATATTAATCTCACTTCGAAGAATAAAGATACAAAACTCAACACGACGCTGACTAATCGTAAAGTATTTTTTACCTCGAGTAAGTAATAAGTATTTACGAAATCTCCGTTACAAGCTTTTAAAAAAAATTAACAGGTTTTTATGCTGCATACATATAGCTTTAGAAAGCTTATTATATCCACGTATGTGTATCTACATAAGTGTACGTAAGTGGCATATAGACGCGCGCCTGCTTTTATAAACAATTTCAAGCAACTCTTCAAACATATCTTCCTGCAATAGGTTCTCCATTCATTCGCTCTTCTGCTGCCATGTACAGTAATAAGGCCGGGAGCATTCTCAGTCTATAAATTTAACAAAGAGAAAAACATCGCTCAACCTACCGACGATCGCTTAAAACCTTATACTATTTGTTTGAATATCACGAATTTGTGGATGGGTGAAAAATGAATTCTATACAGCCAACTTTTCAAAAATAATTCGCACCAGGTTTGATAAAAAGACTTCACAATATTGAGGCGCTTTCAAGTGTTTCATTGTGAATTAAAATTACCGACAGTTGTGAAAAGAAAAGGGTCTGGGAAAGGGCAGAGGTGAGGTTCAAAATTTAATTATTTTTTGGCAGTGTGATGAACTACAATATCATCTTTTTAACTCATAAGAGGATATTTTCATTTCATCGCCAGCATGTCTGATTTGAACCAAGAATAGTAGAATGGGTCGTTTGTAACTTTTTTTTTCGAAAATCGAAACATGAAAGGACTCGATGATAGCTAAATCAACTCACATGAGTGTGGTTGAATAAAATTGAAAACCCTCCGCACTTACGTTGAAAATTTTGTCACAGCATTCGAAAAAAAAAACAATTTTTTTTGAAGAAATTTTTTTTTCACTTTCAATCTTATTTTCGGGGGGGGGGGGGGGGGTGAAAGTGCAAATACAATTCCTTCGTGTTTAAAACATGATTTATTAAAATAATTATGAAAGAAAATTATAAAAAAATCATTTTAAGAAAATTTCAATTAAAGCGAAGAACTTGAAGCTCTCTAGGTACTAGGGTGGGTCATCTTGGACTTTTTTTTTGGAAAAATTGGAGGGAGGTTCGAAAAAAAGTTCGTAGAAACAAATTTTGGGTCTCTGATTTGAACCAACATTTTGCAAATATATGGGGTCGAAATTTTAAAGTTTTCAAAAATTAAAAAAATATAGGTACTCGTCTATATATATTTTAGCCTGCGAAATGCTTTTGCTTCACTTCCATCTTATATTTTGGAATGAACTATGGTACAACTGAAGGTGAAAAAAGGGACAGACCCCCCCCCCCCAACTCATTCCAAGGACAGGTA
>FIZU01025193.1:0-17635 GCA_900064475.1 Pseudococcus longispinus
ACAATCGCTTGGTCATTTTTGCATTAATTAAATTGTGCATTTCACGATGCACAACTGCACCACCTAAGGCACCTACACTGTGATTTTCTGATTTTTATCTTTTACCGTTATTGATGATAATGGCGCCACAAATTTTCAAAAAATGGCGTTATGAAATTCCGCGATGCTAACTTTCAGGCATTTTGTCAGGCTATTTTAGATTTTCTGGATTTGATAAATCTTTCAAATTTCAAACGCATTTTTGAACTTCGAAAATTTCAAAAATTCTGACTTTTTTGAACTTGGAGAAATTTAGATTGTTTCAAAATTTGCCTTTTAGAACTTTCACGAGAAATGATAAGTGATAACAATTATTATATATCAGATTGGGACGAGCACTTCAGTTTGATATAGCAGAAAGAGCAAAAGCATATACTACTTTTTATGGGGAGACTTTTAATTTCAGCTAAATCGAGGTGGCAGATCACTAATCTGCAATTAATTATTCATATACACCTTTCAATCTTGAAGAAACTGTACTTTAGATGTGGAAAATTGGTATTTTTTGTCAAAGAACTTGTATCCAGCCAAAGGGATGCCAGCTGCATCAGCAGCGACCTCGAATTTACAGGGGAAAAACATTCAAATCTCAATTATTAGCTGCCTTTTCCAAAAATGTAAATTTACTCGTATTCGATCCACAATCCGAATCGAATATCTACTCGAAAAACACCAACTCTGTACAAAACTCCCTTCAAAAAAAAAATCTGAATTAAACTCGAAACTTTTCTTATTGGAATTAAAAACATTTCGAACGGGGTTTAATATCTCAAAAAAAAAATCCCCAGGTAATCCTCGCTAATAATACGAAGAATTGAAATCTTACTCCAATTCTTACCATTCCCTCGATGTTTTTAATTAATAAAGCCATGTAATTTGTTCAGCAGGTATCGTAATGTTACAAAAGCGAAATCAAAATAGATATGTATTTGTACCAACGTACCATAGCGAATAAGTTTTTACTTGAATAGGTAGTATTTCGCAGACTGTACCTACAACTTCCTAGCGCAGGATAGTTACCCAATTGAGAACGTTTAATTGTAACCAAATAACCTTAGTCATCATTAACGAATTTTAAACCGTCGGTATTTTTTGATTAAATTTTTTTCATAAAACCGAGACCGACGAGGTTTCTAATTATTTTTCCTTTTTCTAAAACGCGGACGCTTTTCTTCAAGTTTTGTTACCTATTCGCGAGATTTTCAACGTAATCATCGAGTACCTTACTACCTACACTGTGAATTATCTTTTCAGACTACAGCTGACGTAAAACTACACGTAGTTCGTCTTCGATGTCATTTTAATAGACGGTAAAACAATGGTAGGATTTTTCCAAGTCGTCAATTTACACAGATAACGATGACGATTTCTCCATCAAATTATATCAGCTACCTATATCTAATAGGATGCAAGTTGGAATACCTATCTGCAGTATGCACTCGACTGTACATATGTGGAGCAGCATGATGCACGATGGAAGAAATAACCGCGGATGCAAACTTGTTAAAAATTATCTCATCAATAACGGTTTACGAGTAAGAAAGTACCTATACGTTAAAGTACAAATATAACGTCGTGCTACCCAATTTTTTTTCCTTTTTCAGCGCAGCGATAATTGAGCACAAGCGCTAACATTTGAGCATGTTCAATTTACATCAACCACGAATAGAAAACCCATATACTGACAAATACTACAAAAGCATGAAAACGGTCGAAAGAAAAGCGAATTTCCTATATGTCGACGACACGACACCTCGCGTGCAATAAATAAGAAATAACTGAAATAACTAAACGACTGGAAGATGAATTGTATGATTATTTTGAACAAATTCATTGCCGGAGTGCTCGTCGTTCGTTTTATTCTACAATACGTACGAGTATTTTTCCGCACTGGTCTACCAATTTTTAATGTAATTTTAACTCGAGTCTTCTATTTCCATATACCAAAGTACATAATAAATTAGATTACGGCGTTAGAGTTGAAATTCCAACTTTCCAAACGCGTTCCCGGCGACGAAAAAAATAAAACCATCAAATCGGTATAAACAAACCAACGCGAATATAAAATCACTCTAGACAGACCAAAAAAAAATGTTGTAAAATTTATCAAAAACTTTACGAATTTTTTTGCCTTCAAAAAAAAATTTCACTTTTGTTAAATCTTTTCGAAAATAGAATAGAAAAAGACAAATACGATAAAATGTAATTTAAACGAGTAACTTGTCGGTGTGAAATCTAATTTGATGGGACTGGAAAAGTCAAATGAGCCGTTGAGCGTATGTCTGGTCTCTCGGGATGAACCCAAACTTTAATAGCGGTTGTCACACTTTCCGGGACATAGAACTTCTTTCAGATCAGTTTTTTGTTTTGTCGCTTCATTGACGTCGTTTTCTACTCCTTAAAAACATTTCAAGTTTTTCACTGCGTTTACACACACACACCACAGCCGAATAAAGGGCAAGGGAAAAAAAAGGAAAGCAAATGAACAAAAGTACTAAGTACGTTGTTTTCAATTTGCGACAGCGGAAGGCGGTATTAATTTAGTCCGGTTACATATGGTACAACATTTCCAACCAAAAGGTGTATGTTTCTTGAAGATAAACGTTTTCCTGCTTTTATGTGCTTTTTTTTCGTCATTTCACTCATTAGTTGTATCGTTTCAATTGTACTAAATAAAAATGTCCTGGCGGAGTAGAACCCACGTCGTCGTAATATCTCCATTGTTAAACACTGAAAATCGATTCGAGAGCTTGGTAAACATTTTCGAGACTGAATTTTCAATTTATTAAAATGGATTTTGTAGCATTAGTTGAGGTTTTTTCAATCTGAAAGTTGGCGGATCAGCATCGTCGAGTCAAAAATATTCCCAAGTTCGTGATATGATAATTTTTCGGAAAATTTTTAAATTATTCTCTCTACAAAATGAGTTCTAAATTTCGGCTAGGAGATTTCAACAATCATGTAATGATGTTTGACTAAGGGAGCCTTTAGATTGAACAATGTCGTCGCAATCTATGCACAGAGATTATATCTGCAATCTGCATACGTACGTTATCTTTCAATTCAATTCCATTAAGAGCGAATACCATGCATTATTGATAAAGGTAAATGAAATAATGATACATCAGGTACAGAGACAAAAATATCTTGGGAAAATGGCTGATAGATATTGCACGGTTAATTTCCAATACAAACAGATACCTTCGTGTCGTGAGAGCAAATTCGCCGGCAAAAAAAAAAGAGAAGAAAATTGAGGTACCCTGACAAACTGCAGCAATCCATGCTGTTTCGAGAGTCAATATCAAGACCCGAGGGAATATCGGTTCAATGCAACGAATATATCAATCCGGCAGCGCACTCTAATTAACAACGTTACAAACTAATTTTCAAATAGCGACTAACCCTCGCTCGTTTCAACAGCGAAACGTTGAGTGGTGCGTTAGTGTACGCCGAGTAAGTTATTACACGTTCTAATCTTTATATAAGTCTATAATAAAGGATCTGCGAGCATTAATACTAAAATTTATCCTTAGACTTTCAGAGGACATTCTAATCCAATTGCCTTTAGCTTTGGAATGAAATCTATGACGGTAGAGTTTCGTCGAGCAGTATTGGTGAGCTTTAAGTACCAAGACGAATATTTTGGTGTCAATCTGGCTAAGTATGTAGATGTGTACAGCTTTCTAGTCTAAATCACGCCATAAATTCGAATATGTATCTAGGAGAAATAAAAACGAGTTAAGAGATGTGGTAAAAATTTCACATCTTGAACTTTTTCTTTAATGAGGCTTAAAATTTTGCAATCTTTGTAATCAAAACGAAAAATTTTAATCGCTTCTTTCAAACTAATGGGGCATACGTGGAGCCCCCCTGTCATTTCCATTCAAAGCATAAATTGACGAATTTTGAATTTTCAAAAAAAATAAAACATACATTTACCCACGCACAAAAAATGAAGGACCCTCTTTTTGGCTCCGTTTCATTTGTATTCAGATTTCATGAAGAAAATTTCCAATTTCTGTTGTTTTGAAGTCAATCGAAAAAGTATTGAATTAAATGAAAAGAATACAATTACAATCATATTTTTTCACAAGAATTTTGTTTTTATTCCTTGTTTTGATTCTTGAAAGATCTCATCAAAAAAATGAGAGGCTCGAAAATTTGAATTTTTAAAAGTATTTAAACGCAGAGAAAACCCCCGAAGATCAAAAACTATTGAATGACATGAAGGATGCACAACTTCTCCCTTAATGTTGTAAAAATAGTAAGAAAATTCATTACAATCTTTGAAATTGTTGTAAAATTAGTGAACGTCATCAAAAATGTCTGGTAAAATGTTGTAAAAACTGTCAAAAAATTGATAAAATTTTTTCAAAATGTTACAAAAGTTATGAAAAAGTCATAAAAATGTGGCTCATTATTTAAAAATACAATTTTATAGTAAATTAATTTTAATTTAAATTCAATTAATTTTTTTAATATGAAAATTTTAATTTAATATTTTTTAAATATTTTAATTTTTAAGTTAATGAGAAATGTTCATTTAAGATTATTTTTTTTAATTATTTTTTTGATTAAAAATCTATATTTTTTAAGTTTTTGATTAAAAAATATGATTTTTTGATGGTAAAATTTTTTTATCATTTTTTTCACAGTTTTCACAACATTTTAGACGGTTTTGATGACATTTTCACTACTTTTTAAACATTTCCGATAATTTTTATACAATTTTTGACAATTTTTACAACATTTACACTTTTTTTTACTCCTTTTTCACTACTATTGTAACATTTCCAATAATTTCTATGCAATTTTCAAAATGGTTTCACAACATTTATCAGACATTTATAATGACTTTTTGACGACTTTTGCAATATTGTCAATGTTTTTACAATGTTTTAGACAATTTCTACAACATTTCGGGAGTTTTGACATTTTTTCACCACTTATTTAAGTGCAACAAGATATTTAATGGAATTTTTGATCACCTTTACAACATTTTGTACATGTTTGCCTAACTTAGTACCTTCACAATACTTCAGAAGGATTTTAATAAATTTTTCGACTTTTTTTTATGCATTTAAAAAATTTTTATTGAAAAAACAACACATTTTTTAGGATTTTCAGGATTTTTCAACTTTTTTTGAAATTTCCAATTCTTTGAAAGGGTTTTCATAAATTTTCGACTTTTTTTTACATTTCATGCATTTTTTTTCTTTTGTTTTGGAAATCACAATACAACTTTTAAAGGATTTTTATGAACTTTTTATTTTTTTAAATTTTAATGCATTTTTAATTTTTTTATTATTATTATTATTTTTGGAATATTACAACTCTTTAAAAAGTTTTTCATGAATTTTCGATTTTTTTACATTTCATGCATTTTTTACTCTATTTATTTTTTTTCGGAAAATCACAATACTCTTAAAGGATACGTATTTATAAACTTTTGATTTTTTGAAAATTTCAATGGATTTTTTTTCTTTTTTTTGAAGAATTTTAATTATTTAAAAGTTTTTTATGAATTTTCGTTTTTTTTAAATTTCATGCATTTTTTCTATTTGAGGGGGGAGGGGAGATCCTGGCCAACTCGAAGGATTTTTACAATTTTTTTACTTTTTTGAAGAATTTATATTTCATTTTTTGAAGGGGGGGGGAATCTAGTAAACTCGATATAGATAACTAGTACCTACTTCATTTCTCATCTACCTAGTAAAAATCCTCTACTCAAATTTTCTTTACAAAATTATGTAAACTTACATAAATCGTCCTGTCTATTTATTTTTTTTTTTAAATCCATAAAAAAAAAATATTGAAAAAATTCAAATTTTGAATTAATTATAACACCCAATCTGAATTTTGCCCAATAAAAAGTCAAAATTCCATGACTTCCATGACTCTTTTGAAATCAATGGCTTGTCCATGACTCATCAAAATTTGAAAATTTGAATGGAAAAATGATGGAAATTTATCTTAATGACTTAATGAGCTTCAAAACAGACTTTTCAATTTTTCAAATCCTCGAAACAAAAATGGAATCCGATAGTCAAAACAGTCTCTATGCTTTCAGCTTCAGCACGTGCTTCTGACGTCATCGGAAAATTTCATTCTTCTACCCCCCCTCCTCCCTAATTTGTGAAAAAACAAAGCAACTCGCATTCCAACCTACTGCACAACTGAACTTAAAATTTAAACATTTGCGACGATTATACAAATAATATTTCAAACTAATCCACCATATGATATAAACGCTAATCTCTATGGCCGGTCTTAATGATCGTTTAAAATCGTTTCGAACATTTTTATTTGATAATCGTAGTTTTGGCAAACACGTGCACATCGTTCTGGTTGTCATTTTACGCAGACATAAAACATTTCGTCCGAGAAAAAGATGTACTCACAGGTGAAATTTCTAAACATTACGGCGACGACGGTTACTTATAGAGCTTAAATGAACGATGACGATTGGCGACTTATTTTAAACGAATAATGTGTTAACGCCGCAGCCCACTAAATGAAAGGACCGGAGGAGAAAGAGGAAGGAAAGCAGAGAGAGGAAAAACAAAAGCAGCGGCGGCATCAACGACGACTACGGCTACAACAAATTCATCAGCTATTTATTATACAAATATAAAAAATATCAACTTGTCAAGCCAAGCTTTCCACTTTAGCGCACATCTCACGTCAGAATCACCGACTGGAGAAAAAAAAACATAGGTATAGTACGGAAGGCGGCATTAGGAGGAAAAAAATCATCAAATTACCTCCATTACTCAGACACTTGACTCGTGTATACGCAACAGCGATCAATTATAAAATCTGGCTGAAATCATAAATTCTCAGACACTCCTTTTGATCATGAGAAATTCGGCTTAAAAGCTACAATTACGTATTTACGTCAAAAAAGCAAGACGAAGAAGAGAAGCTCGAATGTACATTGTTTTCGGCGTTTTGTTTACACAACTCTGTCGGATAAACAAAAGCGCCGAAGAAAAATCGTTTCAAGATTGATGGGGCAGCAAGGCAAAAACGAAAGAAATAACACCACTGAGTGCATTTACGACGTCAGACTTGGTGAAGAAAAAGGAGAGCAGAGCACGTTGTCCGACGTTAAGCCCTATGGACGAAGATGAAGGGGGGCCTGTTTTCTCGACAAATATGATAACAAAATATTGATTGCAGAAAGGACTGTCTACAGCTACGACTTCCCCTGCTTATTCCGACGCTCGGCGTGGAGAAAGGATAGACGAGGATGCCTTGGTTTTCTTTCCTTTCGGGCGTAATGGACTTCTAGAACGAAACAGCGACGAGCAAAGCGAGTAGAGAGATAAAATGGTCCTCGGTGCATTAGGTTTACCGCTATCATTATTTATAATCTTATAAACTTAACCGCACTTCAAGACCTCGCCTCGCGTCGCCCATCTCTTTCCTTCAAAATGTTCAACTTTTCCACTTCATTTGCTTTACCCTCGCTACGATATAATGATCGTGTTTAGCGCCACCCGAAGACCAAATTCAATCATTTCAATTTCAACGAAAGCTCAACTCGAAACAGCAATTACACCGATTTCAAAAACAATGATAGTTTACCAAAAACTTATCCAGACTTTTCTTTTTTTCCGCCTCCTAATTGGTCTAATGTACGTAAGTCAACAATGTACTAAAAGTTTCGGTTTCGAGTACAATAACGACCCTAGACGCGATTTCTGATCCCGGCATACGCGATAGAATAAATTACGTGCCATTATTCTCTCTCTCTCGCTGGCGCGCGAAAAACCCAAAAAACAAACCGGCCATCGCGAATTCGTGATTGGAAAAGTACGCTAAATGCGAGTAAATCAACGGCATATGAAGAATGATGAGAATTACACGACATGCGGTAATTGCAATTACACCTACCTCATCAATTTCGCCCAAATCGTTTGCGCAAACGTATGGATCCGCTTCGACGATAAACTGCTCCGGTAATAAGTGGTTCTCAGAAAATAGCCGAAATAAATTTCTTTCGAGTTTTTCTCGTACGTGAAAATTTTCCAAAGCGAAGTAGAGATTTTTTTCGAAAATAAAATTCGTCCTTTTTTTCCAATTTTGTGATTTCTCGCAGGTTCATTAACAAGTTGCTAGATACCTTTAAGCTTGGATAAAATTCACGGTTTATACAATTTACTCCTTCATATTTAACGTTATGCACCTCGTATCTCCTGCCTTCTCCATACCATCTAAGGCTTTCATTGTTGGAGGGGTCACATACTCTGTACCTGATGGTTCGGTGTTCCCTCATCAGATTTTTTTTCATTATAACTTTTTTGAAAAAGGATAAAATCATTTTTCAAATAATATGAATGACCTACTTGTTTATTTCGTTCAAGTTCACAAATTATTGCATTTTTTTGTTACAATCATATAAAAAAACCAAGGAGAGAAATACAAGTGATCACTAGTTAATCACTATTGTTCAATAGTGGTTAGAGAGAGGCAGGTTGAAAATTTAAAACTTCCTATTTGGATGGAATTTATTCCGATTTTCCATCTCTAAATGCAATTTTTTCCCATTTTTAGTTTCAAAGTGCAAATTTTTCAAAAAAATTTATAAAAATCATTTTTGTCACTTTTTTGACTCAAAGTGCACTTTTGACATGTACAGGGTGTTCCAGATGCAGTGCACCACCTTCAAACCAGAGATGCAGCTACCCAAACTACATAAGTGTATGCATGTTTGCCGACTCCCCAGGATTTAAACGGGGCAAAGTTATGCACCAGTCTTGGTATATGTTTAAAAACGTCGTAAATTCGTTGATAATATAGATAGGCAAATTTTTTTTGAAACTTTCTTGTAGTTTTTTTCAAGTTCTACAAAAGGAGTTATATTCATGTTTTGCCGAACTCTAAAATTGAAGAAGCTACAACTCCTTCAATTTTCAAGTAATGCAAAATTTTGTAAGAATCATTTTTATTGAGCCTTTTGAGCTCTACAAAATAAGATAGTAATTTTTTGCCTAGCTCCAAAGTTGAAGTAGCTATAACCATTAAAATATGAAGAGTGACATTATTTTCTCAAAATTCGATTTTTCTTTTCAAAAATGTTTCAAAATGGTCTCTCATATTTTCAATTTTGGAGTTAGACAAAAAATTGTCAGCTCATTTTGTAGAGCTCAAAAAGCGTAAGAAAAAATGACTCTTACAAAATTTTGCATAACTTGAAAATTGAAGGTGTTATAATTTCTCGCCAATCCTCTCCTCTCTTCAATGAGTGTCTGGTTTTGCCCCAGGTCTGAATTTTCTCTCCATTGCCCAAAATTTTGGACTTAAAAAAATTGAATTTTGGACTTTTGAGTAAAAAAACTTGGATTAAACTGACTTTTTCGACTATGAAAAAATGCCAGAAATTCCAATTTTTGCACTTGTGATTCGTGTGTTATAAAATTACCTTTCAAATTTTTCTTCTCAATTCGTTACGAAATTTTGTCAAGAATTTTCATGTTATCCAGATGATTTTTAGAACTTTGAGTCATTTTTTGTAGTTTGAATATGAGTTTTTGCAGTTGAGGAAGTTTAGAGATCCCTAATTTTTTGACTTTGAAAGGTTTATAACGCGAGAAAATAATTTTTGGATTTTGATGTGATAGTTTAGAAATTTCACTCAAATAAATTTTTGGACTCGAAAAAAAAATTTAAAGAACATATTTTTTGGACTTTGAAAAATTCCAGAGGTTCCAATTTTTTGCACTTCTGCGAGGAAATTGATTTTTGGAATTTTATACTTGAACTTGAAGCTTCCCCAAATTTCAGGTTGGAAAATAATTCAAAGGTTCTAAATTTTTGTACTTCTTGAAATACGTGGGACGTATTCGACAGCTAAAACACATTTTTTTTTCAATTAAAGCAAAATGCCCGCTCATTTCATCTTTCCTCAAGAGTGAGGATTGACTAACATACAAAGAAATTTAAAAATTTATTTGTCTTACCATTTCAATAAGAACTCATTTCCGCAAGATACTTATCTATGGGATGTAT
The DNA here is from genome assembly GCA_900064475.1 of Pseudococcus longispinus. NCBI lineage: Eukaryota > Metazoa > Arthropoda > Insecta > Hemiptera > Pseudococcidae > Pseudococcus > Pseudococcus longispinus. Next base: position 10,054 of record FIZU01025193.1, read on the forward strand.
CTACTATAATTTATGACTTTTTCACCACTATTCTCCAATTTTCATGAGACCAATAATTCTCTTACCTGAAACAGAAATATGAAAAATTGGCATTTAATAAAAGCAAATTCAATATAAGTAATTTTCATTTCAATATCTTCAAGTATGTAAGGATAAAAGATGAAAATATACATAAAATCTAATTTTTCATTTTTCAAAAAACGAAACGAATTTATGACAAAATTCATACGTATCTCAATACACATCCAATCGAAATCCTCTCCCAAAACTACTTCCATGCTACAACTTCACACTACCCTTCGACTCGACGCCATCCTTCACACATATTATCGTTTTTTGCAAATGAAAAAGAAAAAAAAACAACAACAAAAGGGATGTTTCATTAATAAAACACAGCGGCTGTGAGAAACAAGACAATCACATTAAACAGTTGTTAAAATCGCGTAAAACTATAAACAAACGCAGTCGACAATATAAAAATGTCGAGCAAACACCGTTTCCAACGTTTACATGATAAATTACCCCCGAAGGAAAATTTTCTCTAGTTTCTAATCTACGTTATTTTAAGCGCTGTCTCCGAACAAAATCATATCTCCTGCGAATGAAATTCTTTTAAAAGAAATCGCAAAAAAAAATTATACACAATACCCATAGACCTACTGATAGATCATCGTGCTCGTATATAAAATAGGTACAGTAATCTACCATCGTTTTGGTTTCATCTAATTAATAATATTCTTTCAACACTTCGAAAATTCCGATGTTCGTTTATTTCATCAACATAACGATAAATATTACAAAATTTTTAAGCGATTCTTCGCACAAGACTATTTTTTCTATATTATAGTAAATCTACTTAGAACCAAAAAAGTTCAACATTTAGGACATGGCTATCACAACAATTATACGAATTATTCAAATTTATTTCAGCAAGTGAGCAATCAACAGAAGACAGGAGCAGATAGCTCGAAGGTCTGGAAATGGTTTTGGAAAAGGGCCACGCACGTGTATTTTATTCATCGCGTATGTTGTTCCACTTTGTTAAACCCGAAAATGACAACATCTTACACATGAAATCACATGTAATTATCGAATTCTAAAATTCAAATAAAGAAGAAAATTTTTGGAAAATTGCAGTTTTTTCAAAATACAAATAAAACACATCTCTCAAATACCAAAGTCGAAAGACCAAACGAGAAAATAACATGTTCTCTGTACAAGCTTATTTACTTCACTGGAAGCAAACTCAAGACAACGATAGAAGTCTTTAATAATTCATAAATATAGGCAACCAGATTAGATACCCTCATCGAATCACACTAACCCAAAAATAATCTTTCAGATAACAATGTTTTTTTTTAGAAGAAGATACCACAAATATATAAATAACTTGAGTGATGTATGCACAAGTAAGTATACGGTTGAAACAATGCTATCTACTAAAAATTTCAAACAATAGTAAACCATTTAATTTGATTAATAGCCTGCAAATGGCAATGTCACAGGTCCGCCTTTTTCGAATTCTATTTTGTTATGAAATTAAACAATTATACAAATATTCAATAGCATTGTTATTTGTTCCACCTTTCAGTGAACATAAATTTCACAATTTTGTCAAAATTTTAATTCTATTACATTAAAGAAGCATCTATGGAAAGAAGGTACTCGCACATTACGTAGTAAAATATATTTACTGCATATTTTTAAAAGTACTACAAATTCGTTTATAGCTCATACTTGTCATGTAATATTTCGTTAGACCGACTTCTCTAAATAGTCGTTGAACCAATTTTCGTCTTACAGTTCACTATCACATGAAAGGTGATAACACGTAGATATAATACCTACTTAGGCAACCATAATAAAAAATCGTAAAAGTTCATCAAGAGTTTATAAGGTGAGCTCTTTACTATCTACACATAAAATGAAAGATTATGAAGCTTAGATCGCGATAAAAGTTGCCAAAAGTTTGACAAAAACTGAAAAGTGGATTCGCCTTAAAAAATTCCTTATTACAGCAAGAAAACATTTGTTTTTAATAAAATCCGTAATTTTAGGGTGAGAAAATTCTGGTATTCTTTCATCAGATACTCGAACGATTCCAAAAAATTGAAATTTTTCCCTTTCAAAAATGGTCATAAATAAATATACAGGGTGTTTCATAAATAATGTGCTCCCTTCAATCCAGAAAGTAGGCAATCCATCAGAGTACAAGTACAAAATATGTTGGGCAACTTTATGGAGTACAAGAGCAAATGAATTCAACTCCAGCCATTTGAAGGGTAGGCAAATTATTATGATTAGACTAAGAATATGTTGCCTACTTACAAAATTGAAGGAGCTACATTAAGCTTGAAACACCCCATACAAAGAAAACCCAATTCCGTTAGTTTTTTTACCTAATGGTGGATTTAGGGATTCGAAGCCGGGGGGAGGGAGATCTGAGTCTGAGACTTCAAATTTGGCAACTTTTCGGTGCAATTTTTTCAACTTTATCAAGAGATCAATTTAGAAAATGTTATTAAAATTAAACCATGTCAGTTATTCAAGGGGAGGGGGAGGGGGTTACGTTAAAAAATGTAATTTAATATAAAAGTAAAAAATATGTCCATTATTTTGTTTTGAAAAAGTACATTTGTATGGAGCCCGAGCGATACGAAAGCGAAAATTTTAGAAATTTGGGTCATTTCCCAGATTTTGAAAAGTTCACATGCTTTTCTCAAATTTTTCCAATTTTTGACCAATTTCTCCAACTTTTGTCCAATTTACCCAATTTTCAAAAACTTTTTGGAATTTTACAAAATATTAGCTTCCCCCACACACCCCAGTTAAAATCATCTCCGCACCTGATGAGTCTAAATTTACATGCACAATACAGTGTGTCTCATAGCTGATGACATTCCTTCCACCAGTTAAGTAGGCAATTCATCTTAAGTATACATATGCATGTTGTCTTCCATCGGAATTGAAGGGACAAAACTATTACTTTTTTGGACCAAATTATACAATTTTAAAAAATTTGAAGAGAAAAGTGATTCCTTCAAGAAATTTTGATTCGAGCAAAATAGAATTAGAAACCTGAGGTTTTCGCCATTGAAAAGAGAAACTTGATTTACATCATTATTAGAGCTTTGAATTTCATGAAATTGTATATTTGTCTATGGTGAAGGAAAAGTGGAATATTTCAAAGGATCTATACGATTCATTAAATTTCCTGACGAATGAGTCCAATTTCATTTTGCATACTTTGCATATTTCGACTCAAAATACATATTTTGCATATTTTAGGAGTGAAAAGGGCATATTTCAGGATATTTTGACATGTAATCTTTCTTTTTTTTTTGCATATTTTGAGGTTTTGCCAAAATCAGGCCAAAGTAGGTAATTGATTTCTGGCCACTTTTTGGCTGCCAAAATTGCAAAATTGTAAAAAATGCCACCAAGAAATGTCCAAATTGGATAAAAACTCTTTTTTCTTTATTGCTACTCGATTTTTTATTTCATTTCAATTTTTTATTGTTTGGGGTTCTCAGTGCAAAAAATCCTTCTCATAGATACCCATATTGATTTTCTCATATTTTTGCATATTAGGCTCAAAAATGCACATTTTAGCATATTTTGAGATTTTTTTTGCGTAAAATTTAAAGCTCCAATCATTATAGTGCTAGACTAATACGAAAAAAGTTTAAAAATTCAAATTATTTCAATAAAATTGAAAAATATGAAATTTTTTGTATATTTTTGGGCTTTTTCATTAGCAATTGGAATTCTTCAATTAACTAACCGAAAAAACGTTTGCCCGAAAAAAAATAGAACAAGTGCTCCTTTCATTGGTGGTAATTGCAACCATCTATCTACCATGATTAAAAATTGATAACAAATCAAAAATGATGAACAAGTTTAAAATGACAATTTTTTGTAAGAGCATAACCTTGCCCTTCCAATTCCAAGGGTAGGCAAACATATCTACTTGTACTTGGAATGAGCTGCCTATTAAAGGTGGAAGGAGTGACATCAGCTATGAAACACCCTGTATAAAAACAATGCCAATTTGTCCCCTTCCTCAACCCATCATGTTGAAAATATCTGAGGAAATTGAAGGTAAAATTAGCATGAATTTTGGAGCAGCCTTTTTTTCACAGGTTTCTTTCTAGATCGGATCGTACTAAAATAAAAATCTTCCTCTTCCCTCGAATTACATTTCCTCCAAAAAATTGAATCCGCCAACACATTTCTTTTCATGAAAAAAAATGATTTGTCATACGACTATCAAGTACCTAGCGAGTAGCTAAAGCTACCTACACCTGTTCAATTAGAATAATCTCAATTCAAACCTATACAATTCTACGCTCAAGTTGAAAGCCTACTTTATCATATAACACATACATCGAAAACCTTTACGACACTTGAAAGAAAGAAAGTAAGAAAGAAGAAAAAAACCCGTATCCAAATTCCGACCACGTTATGCTATAAAATATTTCGACTTGAATTGTCACTTAATGCTCAGAAATTAACAGAAGTTGCTTTCTGCATTGGCGCTTTTATATTTTAAATCGTCTATTATTCGGTTAATGTTTTATTCATGTTGAGCGATAAAAAAAATGTGCAATCTTTGCACCAGAAAAGAAAAAAAAAAGTACCAAGATAAACTACCACCAAACTACGATAAAGTTAGAAAATGTAATTCAATTTCGATTATAGATGTCCGGACCGGAAGGCTCCTCTTCGATATATTTTCATTGTTCCATCATCGCATCACCAATTCGTTGTTTTTTATTTCTCATTCGATCGGTCGGAAAAGCCGCAAAAGATAGAAGCGAATCAGTTATATAAGAGTAAAACGAAAACGCCGCAGTAAAAGCGGAAAATATATAAGACATCGAGTATATACGTATATATAGAAAAACGGTCACGATACGTTCATAAGTCGAACGACGGGTTGAAATAAAAAAAATTTTTTAAGCAGCTATATACGAGATGATAAAAAATAATAAAACTAACGCCTAAACCTAAGGAAACTACATTTTAATACGACGATGCGGAATTTTCGTGCGCGCATTTGCAGCCAATTTTTCAAGCAACCGACTATTTAGTCAAAAGGAAAATGTGGCTTGTCGAAAGAAAACGACAAAATACCGTACACGATAATCATAAAGTCGATTGTCACGACTAGTCGTTAGCTACGTGAGAAGGGTGTATAAAAGCTCTTCAAAACGCCCTACAAAAGCTTTCAAAAATTTCCAACCGCCAATATGTCCTCTACGGTACTTCAATGAAGAAAAAAAATCAAATTGCATACTTTGTTTTCCAAGTACATATGCGAACAAAAGGACTCACCTACTCGTCGTGCAGAAACGCAAATAGAAAGATGATGCGGTCTACAAGTTCATTACCTCTTTTCTTTCTCGTATACTAAATCATTCTTTAAAGTTCTACTTGAATGAAATTTTAGATAAATTCGATGTGAAACTAGGTGGGTAATAGTGTTTGAAATTTTTACACCGCATGGATCAACTTTTCCGAATAAGAGCTTGGTTTACAACATCAGCGTCAGAATATCTACAGATATTTAATTTTTAACAACACGAAAAACATTCACAGCCTCAATTTTAACATTTTATTATTTCTCACATTCGCATAAATTGCTTTAAAAAAAATTATAAAAAAACAAAGTCGAAATTTCAAGCACGTCTGACGCGAATACTTTGAAAAAATGAAGAAAGTTTCCAAAATAAAATCGATACAAAGAGCTATATGTATCAAGTACACATGCAACCCCTCCCGTCATTGTTTTCTTCATGCTTAATGAACAAGAAATGAATATTAAAAAAAAAAATGAAAAAAATGACCAAGCGCATATAAACCAAGTGAACCAAACTCCTTCGGGTAAGTTCACCGATTAGCGACACTCGTGTCCCAAACTTTGTGTTCTTTTTTTTATTTTTATTCTTTTGTATCAAAAGTTGTATAAAAATACTTTCACAAAACTGTAAGAACTTGAAACTTACATAAAAAAGGACTAACTCGAAAATTCTTAACAAAAAGAAACCAACAAAAAATAGTAGGTATATACTATAAAGTAGCACAATACGTTTGTTGAATAATAAGAGACATACGAATTTTCATTTTTAAGGTTCTCGTTTTACTACTCCAAACAAACTATACAAATTTAAGCTGTATTCCGCTTCTTTTTCTCATCATGATTATTTTCAGAAGTTAGCAGATTATTATAGTTAAATGGAGAGGTAGTGGGCTCGTAAGTGCAGATAGGTAATTCTCATTCCAGTATAAGGATTATTATAATAACAAAAGTGGCTAGAAAGACGTGTACTATGTGCAGCAGTTTTCAAAACCAAGAGAGAAAAACTTTTAGAATACGTATTTTGGCACGACTGATGAATTTTCCATCGGAATACCTATTTACATATATTTTGTTAATATACCGTGGTCATTTTAGAACTTTCTCGAAATACAGCACTCATGTTGACAAGCTGCAATAGTCTATCGGCTTCGATAAAACGATTTGAAAATGCTTGAAGATACTTGGTAAACCTCTGTCGGTTTACAATGAATGTTTCAGGAGGTTTTCAAAAATGTAATGTCGTATCCATGTCGACAAGCTTCGAACATATTAAAGACATGTTGAAAAAAAATTGCTCGAAAATGCTCTGCATCGATTGATAGTGGCATACATCATGTACTTTTTGATTACATAACATTTCAAATCACAGAAATTCGAAGGAGATAATGAAATGTTCGTAAGATGACTTATTGAACTTCTTAAATGACCCATTCATTAAAAAATGGATATCAAGATATCAAGATATTCATTTGATTTTTTTTTCTTCAAAATTATAATAAAATGTTTTCCACGTGGTTTGAAAATATATTGGAATCCCTGACTATCAATATATTAAACCTTCACACTCCTACAATTTTACAGTTACCTATCAAACTGACATCAGTCTCATTCGATACCTCCTTTAATTTGTTCTATAAAAATAAATCAAATAAAACCCGAATAATTCATTTTGCCTTAAGCTCCTTTCCATACTTTTTTTTCACTTTTTGTTCACAGAAGAAGTCAAAATATCAAATTACATGTATTATTTAGAAAGAGCATAACTGAGCTAGTAGGGTGCTTTAGCCTTTGGTGGAAATTTTGAAACCCATTAATGGAAGTTGGCTATTATGGTCAGAAATCTCCCTGATAAAATTTTTAAATTACTATTTGACTCCTACCCTTTATAGGGGCCAAACCTGTGAAATTTTGAATGAAAATTTCTTTTCTTTGGTCATTTTTAATCGAATTCTACAGGGATGCTACGTAAATAAACCAAGGAGCATTTACGGAAATTTTTTCAAAAATCTTCGGACCTACATTCTTCATTATTTGACCCCAAAAAAAAACATTCTGAGGGGAAAAATTACGCAAAAAAATTGTTTTTCGCATTTTTGAATATTTTCTACCTTGCCAGCAAATAATAATCGGTCCACGTCCCAAGGGGTGTAGTCATGAACCAAATTTTCACATTACATTCCATAAAAAAAATTACAACTGGAAACTAATCAATTTGAACAT
>FIZU01025198.1:0-11420 GCA_900064475.1 Pseudococcus longispinus
TCCGATCTTAGGGTATGCAATGAAAAATTATCGTGTATTCAGAATATCCCCTTAAACGATTAATCGGTCGTCATATTAATCGATTATTTTCGTGTTTTTTTTTATGAATTGTAAAAACATCAAAACAAGCAAGTGATTTAAGATTAAACCAAACAATTTTAATTTTATTTCAACATAAATCACAATTTCTGTTAAAAAATATGAAGTCTAAAAGTTTTCTCCGGTTTATTGTTTACATCAAAAATTTTTTTGAAAATACCTAAATCACAATTTTTGTTCAAAAATAGTAGTTTTCTCGGAAAAATGTGATTTTTTCGTTTAATCGATTATTCAAAAAAAATCATCGATTAATAATCGATTGTGCTAAATTTGAAATAATCGATTAAAATCGATTAATCCCACATCACTACTATTTGAGATTATGATTTTGAGCCAGTTTTTCTGAAAACGAAATTCAATGTACTTTCGTGCGTTGACGGTTGTCTACCATCAACAGACAGGGGATGTGAAGCAGGGTATCAGACTTCCCACGGACCAGGATGCACATTCTTCTACCTATGGAGAGTTGACAAAAATTGTACAGAATTTTTTTTTTAAATTTGCTCATTTTGATAATGTAAGGAATTATTTTGTTGGGTAGTTCGAAGTTAAATACTTTTTATATTTTTATAGAGGATTTTCTTAATGTATTTTCAAAATTAAATAATGAAATTGGAATAAAATTTGATTGAACCGTTGAAGAAATTTTTTAATTCAAATAAAAAATATCCTTATAGTTTGCCCATTGCCCACCTCCCAACTACTGGCTCACTGCCAATGAAAAAGCCCCAAAGTCGGTGGGTTGAAAACGTCCGATCTTATATGTCTAAACCGTACCTATACAAAATTAACGTACAGTTAATTAAATTAGAAACATATGAGGTGAAAGCATTTGAAATTCGTTTCTGAATAAATATATTTTGAAATCTAGATACATGATTAATGTCATCTCTATGAAGTTGTACGTCGAGCGTAAATATTTTTGGCTGGATTTATTTACGCTTGTTCATTCTTGAGTTGGTTCACAGCTGTCACATGGGTTCTGACTTTTTACAATTATAGAATAATATTTCGAATAAGATGTCGGAAATTTTCATCGCGGATTTTAAAAATAGATTTTTTCATATGTTATCACATTCTTTAATTATATCTATTCGAAAGTCATAAATTTTTTGGCAATTTATTCATTGCCCAATCATTTTATCTTCAAATGATCGGTGTTAATATTATTTGACAACGGTTTTAATAATTTTATTTGTAAAATTTTCATCATAAAAATATATCATACCTGTACTCTGGCTTCACTTAGACACACCCTTTTTGCCAATTCTTCTCGAACAAAAGCATCAGGATAATGAGTACGTTCGAATACCCTTTCCAATGCATTCAATTGACAACTGGAAAATGTAGTGCGATTTCGTCTAGGTTTGTTTCTTCGTTTAATTTCGCAATTACATCCGATTCCTGAAAATATCTATTTGTGACAATTTTCTACCCTGATATTTGTCTCATCGTAAATTATCTATAACGATTTCCCAACCATCTGAACGACTTTATCGTTAAAATGATTCTCGTAGATAGGTACCCATACAGATAATAAAACCATACATGTGTAGTTGTGTACCTACCCTTTTTTTTACTCCTTTTTATTCATACTTGTTACGTACAATAGAAAAAGTTACAAATATATAGGTATTGAAAGATAATAAAAAAAGGGGTGTAACGATTTTTGCAAGTTTATGACTTGTAATATATTTTAAGGCTAATTTGATCGAAAAATTTATTATTTTATTGATAATATCCGCAATTCGATGCAGTTATTAGGTTTGTTAAATGTGAACTGGAATAAAATTATACGCTTTTTATCGTTTTAAATTACCTATGTACCTATATTTTTTACTAGATTTATCCGAAATGAATTGATTTACGGTGAAAACTACCGAAATTATATGCACCATTTGAGTTTTCAGGGATTCAGTTAGATACTTTAATACATTATCTTTGCATGGGTTTTTATTCTAATGGGGGATGGATTTTTCAAATCTAAAAATACTCTTTAGTCAGACTTTTTTGAGATTTTTTTCATATCGAGAAGGTACTCTTCATAATTCAATTAAAATTCAGAAAATGAGCAGTAAAAAAATCATCTCAATTTCAATAGAATAGATTTCAAATATATGAAGCGACGATTCGTATATTTGAAATCTTTTCTATTGAAATTGAGATAATTTTAATTATTACCTACTTTAATTAAAAAAAAAAAAAAATGGTAATGTATGTCGAGGTGTTTTTAGCAGTCTTTTTTGAACTTCAAATTTTTATTTTTTAATGGGTGGATCTCTTAGGTCTAGGTTCCCATTTCCACATTTGATTTAGATAATAATACTAATTTTTATTTCTTATTTTCCAACATTTGTGAAATATTTTTCATTTAAATGAGTACCTAAGTAGTTGTTAAGGAACCTGCTACTTCATATTACAATTGTTCACCAACATTCTAAAAAAGGATATTCTACATTCAGCTTCGTTTCAATATATCTTACTTGTATGCTGGTGTCTGCATTAATTAGTAGAAAAAATAATTTGCTTTTAATGAGGGTAAAAGTTGAAGACATAGTCTCACTTGGTACGCGACGTTGATAACAACATTATTACAATAAAAACACAAGACAGCCTGCTGTGATCTCTTTGTTGACTTTTTAATGCGGTTAATTTGAGAAAAAAAAATTACTCACCATTATCCGTTTTACCGGTTGTTCTTTTCTTACATTTTACCTCCAATTGTAAAAGCGACGAAACGGAAAATCGATGAGCATTTTCGGTCTCTTGATATAAATTTTGATAATCATTCGGCGGTTTATAAGGGGTATGATTTGTAGCGTAATTTAACATTATTTCGGCAAAAAAGTTACTGATAAGCCATTAATCTCGAATATTCAATGTATTATAGGCTTATTCGATATGAAACCGCACTAGCACATTAACTTATGAATTTCATCGTTAATTAAACAAAAATTTGAAAAAAAATTAGAGGGAAAATTTACACAAATGCAAACATACCACTTATTAATTAAATTATCTCGTTTTCGGGTTCATATATTAATATCGTCGTTTTAAAAGTATTACGTGTAATGTTTACGAAGTGAAAACATTCGCGTAAAAGACAGAAACATAATAAAAATAAATCTGAGGGTGGGATATTCATAAAATTAAACCAGATGCTAAGTTGGCGCCCAAAATGCAACTCCGCCTCTTAAAAACTGATAGACGACCTCTTCTAACGAATTATAGCATTTTTCGTCTTGAGTGACACTTGCTTCTTCGGGTGATAATTAACTCATATCGTCGCCTGCTACATTCGAAAAACGAACCACTTTTTATTTATGACTTTTTTCGCTTACAAAGAGTTTGCCACATCAAAGAGGTTTTTTTATATAGAATTATTCGTCGTTACCTTGTGAACTCGGCTAATGCGAGCTATTTTATACAAAATTTTTATCAACTTCCCATTTCGTACGTGTGCCAGATTAGACGAATGATGTATTGAGAAAAACTCCAGCTGACAAGTTGGTTTCGCGTAAAAAGGTCAGTTCGTTTTTATGAATGAGGATAAATATGCTTTAGGAATAGGTACCTTATACTTGACAATATTTTTTAAATTAAAGAGTCATGCAATATTTGTATACCTACAAACTAATAAAGTATAAGTAAATAGGCAGGTATTTATGGATCAAGTTTTTTTTTTTTTTTTTTTAAGATTTAACTTCCTCATTTCTAGTCTTGTGTCTGAATTTTGACTCAAAGTCAGCTCCATTTTTACTACTTATTCTGCCAATAACTAAACTGTTGAGAAAAATTCGTAAAACTAACAGTAGAAACATATTTATATTTATATTTATATTCTAAAAGAGATAGAAGAAAATTCGCGCATAAATTGTCAACATTCGTATTCTTGATCAGCGGAAAACCTTTGTGGGCTGATATCCGGTCTTCTATCGCGTAGTTATTTTAGTGAATGAAACTCTCGAGACGCAAATTATTTCACATCCTTGCATAAAAAGCTGTCATACTTCTTTACACGTGCCGACAATGCATCACTTTTGCAACTTGGGCATGGTTTCGTCAACTTTGTGGAAAGATACATGGTAATCTAGATAGGTAAATACAAAATAGATGAATAAATTCACCGATGATAAATGTGCACGATATATTTTGATGATGTTTTTAAAAAAAATATAAATTTACAAAAATTTGACGCGAATGAATTTTAAATTCGCAATAACTTTCAGCTCGATGCAAACGAAACATACAAATAACAGAACGCGAGAAATTTTCACTCTAAATTAGATACTTTCATCATCTTGACACTGGTACGTTGTAAATGAAACTCAGCTTAGGTACTTTTATACGGTAGCCGAGTTAAAAGAAAAGATTTCAAGCGTAAAATACCCTTATAAAGTGACTGTTCATCACACCAGTTCCTCATCAATGTATAAATTACAACATGCAATGCTAAATTTCAGCTGGACAGTTCTTAGACGACTTACACTTTTGCTAAACTAATTGGTGAGGCGGTTTAATTATTTTCTAGTGCTTGCTTCCTGCCCTTCAAAATATTAATGACGAATTAAGGGGAAATGACTAATATACCCAGGCAACGTGAAATAATTCCATGTCAACAACATTTCAATTAGGCAAGGCCGTACGAAAGGGAGAATAGGAAGGAGTTTGTTCCAAGGAAGTGTAAAAATTTTCCTAGCTGGTGAAATTTTTTTTAATTATGAAGATTACAAATGACGACAAGTTTATTTTCATGATTTGAGAAGTTGGTAAGGTACCTATATGTATAGGTATATGAAAATAGCATTATCTATTTCAATTTTGTCGAGTAACATTATCATAGATGAGCTAGATACATACAGTAGGTATTCTACGATAGAATTGATAGTCAGTTAGATGTATTGTTTATCATCACCCTCCACGTACCAACTTGCATATCATTAAAAAGATTTACACCATCGAAGGTAATTAATAAACCGACCGATGGGATAATTTTCCTTGGAGACTAAAAAGTGAAGGATTTGGTGGTATATGGGAATAGATAATTTAACTAACTAAATTCTCAGCGACAAAATGATTTCGTGTTTCGTAACGCGAATGCGAATAATCAGCATAAAATTTTAATAATAAACGAGATCGAGTCAAGTTGAAAAATTTAATCCCTGGCGAAAATTGCGTTTCGTTACACTTAGTATTTTTAACGCTGGTAATCGAATAATTTAACATTTTATCAAGCTCCGCGTTTTATTTTGTTTAATCCTGTTATCTCATCACGAATTAGTATCTTTCTTCATTCTGACATTTTTCTATGTATCTCTTATATTTTGACATTTGTAATCGCAAAGCGTGACAGTGTACACGTTTTCTTAATTAAGAATTTTAATTACATTTTCATGGAGCGGCGTTTTTACGTAAAATCTGTTTACTTCTGTACGACGCGACGTGTCCTCATGTACTGACAACGACGTTTCATTACCACAAAAGAAGTTATACTAATGTGCAAAGACGTGATGTCTTTTAATGCACAAATAGATACATGTTGACGATTTTACTTCTATTAAATCCGATTATTCGACCGAAATTGTTGATCGCTTTTAGACGTTCGAGTTTCAACATACAGTTTTCGAGTTAAGATACTTTTTATGTAATTTTAATGAAAAGTAAACACCTAAGTTATTTATCACTCTGTATTAAATCTAAATGATGATTTAGGTGAGTGCATAAGCCATTACATTTCTGATTTCACCAAGTATGACGATATTTCATTTGAGATATTTCTTCATGTTGTGTACCTATTGCTATCCACTATCCATAATACATCTACCCAACAAAGTTAAATTTACACTAGGTATATTAATAAAGAATGTTGCTCAAATCAAAAGTTTATTCACATTATTCTATATTTATCAGTTTAATTTATGAAGTAATTAAAGAAAGGAATTGAATCAATAATCTCAAATTGTCATTTCACCTCCTCGTTAAAAAAAAATGAAAACCCAAACGAAAATAAACGAATGATTCTGATTGGTTTTTGAGTTGGTAGGTAATTCTGTAAACCAATGAGATGTCATTATTTTTATCTATATTATCATTTGTTTACATTTTTTGTTTTTGTTGTTTTTGTGTTTCTTGGTTTGTTTTAAAAGAAAAAGAAAAAGAATATTATTTTTTCAAGTTAAAAGTTAGTTATGACATTGTGAAATTGAATTGTGAATTAAAGATTGCTGTGCCTACGAAAAAAGAAACGAACCTCATCTGAAGTTCTGAACGTATCTACCTAAAGTAAGTAATTTCTTTTAGAATTCATTAATTGCTAAGCTTTATCTATAAGATCAAGTTCAAGTGTTCCTTTTTCGAAACGGTTAACACCTTCAACATACCACATCCATTCAAGAAAACATCTGTCAAAACTCAAAATATGATCAGTTACTCCGGAATTTCAGTTACCCGGTGGTCTACCTTTTTTGAAACCCGTTCAAAGTATTTCCAATAACGACTCTATCTATCAAATTACCCAGTACATCCATACCCGGTAAATAACCGTTCAAATGACAATAATTGTAGCTCTAGTACGGCACAAGATCAAAAAAACATGTTGATTTTACGTTATATTGAATTATATGTACCAAGTCCCCGCAACTCTAACATCGTAATGTACCAGTATGTAACGCGTAAGTAATAATTTTAATAAGCATATTAAAATGTAATGCCACGTGTTACAAACAAATGTTTATACTTGAAGTATGCACAAGTCATAAATTTAATTAATATACGTAAGATAATTATAGAGAAATTTAGTTAGCTGTGAGCCGGTAACGCTTCATATGCTAAACTTTACGCACATTCGAAATAATAACCCCTATAATTATTGCAGTACCTAATGAATAACCGGTGCGGTGTACTGTACTTTTCATATTGTTTTATATTGTTCGATATGTGCAATAGGCAGGTAACGTACTCATTGCAAATAGCCAAGCCGTCTCCAAGTCGAAGGTGTAATAAAACGGAATTTTTAACACGTTGTCTTTTCTTCAAAGTTCTTATCAGTTATTATTTATCGAACATGTTTCAGAAAATATCAAATATGTATAATTTGCATAATAATTTCTCAGTGCTTGAATTTTGCATTTGCAGTGTTGCATTGCAGCAGATGTTCTACATGCATGATGGGAGGAGCTGGTAAACATGCAATTTTCGATGTTTTTTTCTGTATCAAAGAACAAGAAGACGTGCTGATAATGATAGCTTTATGGTGTGATGTGTGATACTAATTACTCGTGTTATTACTGTCTTATTGCTGTTTTGCTTGATCTTTTAATAACTGTGAAATGTAACTAACTTGACATAAGGCTGATGTAGTAATGTTAAATAATACATTCAAATATGAAGGAAATTTGTAGATGTTGTGATCTCGCGAGTCGTATCGAAATGGCATTGATTTGAGTCATTGCTCAGGTTCCCGGCCAATTTTCCGAATTCAGTTTCCCGAATGATTTTTTCCCGAATCACTTCATTTCAGGGTTCCCGTGAATTCTCTAACCACGGATCCCGTCCCGATCCGGATCCTTTTTTCTGTGGATCCGTGATCCGTAATCCGGGTCCTCTCTTCATAATGCGTACAATGATCCGTGATCCGGATCCTTTTAAAAAGATTTTCATTCATCCCTCACTTCTTGCCGAGAAAAAAATAATTGAAGCCATCAACCATCAGACATGATATTCACACTTCACAGTAATTTTCTTATGAAAAAAAAAAGAAAATTTTAAAGGATCCGTGATCCCAAAAAAAGGATCTGGATCACGGATCGTGAGTCTTGGATTCGTGATCCGCGATCCGCGGAAAATTGATAATCCGTGATCCGGATCCTTTTTTACCTAGATCCGCGGGAACCCTGCTTCATTTACTAGAGGAAAAAATTCGGGAAAAAAGTTTTCCTGAATAACCATTTTCGCTAACAACCGTTTTCCCGAATATTTTTCTTCCTGATTTTTTTTTTCAAATAAATGAAGTTTTAATTTACGAATTTGTTTACTTATGTTATGAGATAAGGTTCAGAGCTAATCAGGGTTCCCGCGGATCCAGGCAAAAAAGGATCCGGATCACGGATCATCATTTTCCCACGGATCACGGATTCTTTAAAATTTTCTTGTTTTTTTTTTCATAAGAAAATTACTGTCAAGTGTGAATATCACGTTTGATGGCTGATGCTGATGGCTTCAATTATTTTTTTCTCGGCAAAAAGTGAGAAATGAATGAAAATTAAACTGAATATTTATTTTTGGACTTTGAGCAATTGAATTTTACGTTCAAATTGATTTTTTTTGTATCCGCGAAATAGGGATCCTTTTTAAAATGATCCGGATCACGGATCCACAGAAAAAAGGATCCGGATCCGGATCTGTGGTCAGAGGATCCACGGGAACCCTGATTTTCCAGCGGATCACGGATCATCAATTTTCCGCGGATCATGGATCCAAGACCCAGGATCCGTAATCCGGATCCTTTAAAATTTTCTTGTTTTTTTTTCATAAGAAAATTACTGTAAAGTGTGAATATCATGTCTGATGGCTGATGCTGATGGCTTCAATTATTTTTTTCTCTGCAAAAAGTGAGGGATGAATGAAAATGAAGCTGAATATTTATTTTTGGACTTTGAGCAATTGAATTTTACGTTCAAAATTTCAAATTGATTTGTTTTTTGGATCCGCGAATTACGGATCCTTTTGGATCCGGATCCGTGGCCAGAGGATCCGCAGGAACCCTGGAGCTAATCAATTCAAATTCATTGCCCTCGTTTTGGTACTCTTGTCTCTTTCCTACAGTACACCATCTAACAATTTTTGATATTCTGTTCTGCAGTTCCAACCACTTTCTCTTTGGGGTTGCTTTAAATCGCCGACTCATACTCAATTCGGATATCACGATTTCGGATTTTTGGAGTATAACAGTGTTCTTTTTGAACTTCGGTTGGCCTAACATAAAGATCTGGATAGTGGATTGGCCACCTTTCCGTTCTCAATTGTTGCCATTGCTACGATTTATGAAATTACTTATGCTATGCCTTCCTTGGCCTTCCCCGCCATCAACTACATAAATACCTTTCCATTCCATGTGGCAAAAACCTGTGTTTTAGAAGAAAATGTTGCGTAATTATTCCGGAAAATGGATTTGGGAAATCGGTGTTCGGTGTGAGCGTATTCGGGGAAGAAGTCATTCGGGAAAAACGCGATTTGGGAAAATGTATCAGAATCCATTGCTCATTATCTTCGAGATTTTTGTTTGCAATTTTACTATTACGTTATACTTATTTCAACAGATACCGGATTTATCTCTTTCCCATAAAATGAAACTATGAAGATTCGACGACGAACACTAGAACATTCAACTTCATTTCCGCTCATCTTCAGGTTATAGAACATTAGAACTTGGTACACAGCTGTAATTTACGGTATTCCGGCACGTTACACTAAGACTGAAAACTAGTTTGAGATCAAAAATGTGTGTTTAATTGGTTGTTTATATTTTGGCACATATTTCCTGCTGGGTTTCGTATCGGCGGCGGCGCGTATCAACGGTGACTTAGGTACCTACATTATAACCTCTACCTAACTATATGTTAAATTCTTGCAGTGATTAGTCGTATCGACGTAGGTTCTGCTTTATTCTTGGCACAATATGAGACTTGGAAGCTTATAGCGTTATGTAACCGGTAATATACTCCAGTCGAACTGGAATAACGATTGATTTGAGATTTTCTACTTACAGAATCGCGTGCAAAAGAATCAGCGTTGCAGAAACATAGGATAATCTCGCTACATTTTCTATTCGTACTTCGATCTATTGTTGGAAGGATTAAAAATCTACGCATTTGATTACTTCGATCGCATTCTAAAGATTTTCATACCTGATAGTTTTCATCTCGTTGGTTCGAACGGAAATACGTACTTGCTCTGAAATTGGTAGGTATTGAATGAGAAAGGTTCAAGAATCACTTCCCTTATTTTGGTTGACCGAAATTCTACAGTTTTTTTTAGATTATAGCTAATCCTAAATAAACAAGGAATACGGTTTCTTTGTTATCAGATATCAAAAAGATCTGTATTTGACGCTTCGAAAGATTTATAATTTCAAAATGAACCCACCGTCGACGTCACCTGTTTTAGTACAATTGTGGAATTCTACCAAAAAACGTTGCAAGTTTGTATTCTTATCGTTCAAATTTGCTATTTATTTACAAAGTTTCACGTTGTAGGTTTACACTGGCAAAAATAAGTCACTCATTACAAAAACACTACCCAGTGGTATACATGCGAGTATTTTAACAGCTGTTTCGATTAATACGCGGACGAATACAATGTAGAATTGCTCACACTTAGGATCTATTATGATTTACAATGTTAAAAATCAAACAGTTATTGTATTATTGTGAACTTATATGCGCTCGTGACTCGACTGTGTGTGTACGATTGCAAAACCGCAGGCGTTGATGGTGATGGTTGAAGCTATACAGGAGTTTGTTTGGGTTACATTGAATACCTATTATTTTATTCCTTTTCGCGCTATTCTACATTGATTACCGACTTAAATCGGTTCATTTGCGTGTTATGGGTTACATTGTGTTATTACCTAGCGACCAAGGTATTCGTATCCTGCCCTTAGGTTGGCGATGTACATTTTTTGGAAATATGCACATATTTCGAATAAAATGTGGGTTAGTCATGTTACCTACACAAATGGTGAAATTTTCGCCTGCATAATACAATATTGATTAATGATGTACTCGAGAGGGCTGGTTTTATAAAATATGCAGTATCATTGTTTGAATACATAAAAGTAAATAAAGTCAATATTAGAATCAAAAAATCCATATAGGTATCCATATTGCTGGATAATAATAAATGATACATATTGTAGGCTACTTATGATATTGAGTATGTACTTAATTCATAGCCATTACTTGCAGTTTTCCATTGAAAAGTATTTAATGTTTGTTTTTTTTTCAAATGTTTTCAGCGAACCGGATTTTTATAGCTATAGGTTCGTACGTGCTTTAATTCGTGGATTGCGGAAGTACTTCAAGTGAAAAATATACCTGTGTGTTTATCCTGCGTCTTACTTATGGTTACGAATACGCGATACTTGAAAATCTTATCATTCAATCTGTGTTTTCATAATTTCAAAATGCACTTTATTGGTGTTACGAATAAACAGGGGAAGAGAATGACAGGTAATTTATTGTTGCTCGCGAAGGAAATGCTTGAACGGCCCGAGCAACAATTCTTGACGGTGTTTTGACAGTGTCAAAAAACTGTCAGAATGG
>FIZU01025208.1:0-19007 GCA_900064475.1 Pseudococcus longispinus
AAAAAGGAGAAAAAGTGATTGCAATAGGGTTTTCGCTCTTCGAGCAAAACCCTAAAAATGTTAAAATTGATGAAATTTTCATACAATTCGTCGCAAGTATGGAAGAAATGGTCGAAAAAATGAAGAAAATGGTAAACAAGCCACGAGCAAAATGCTCGTTGCAAAAAGGATTTTGCTATGTTCTTGTTAATACGGAGATTATTAATCGATGTATTGAATAATCGAGTAATTTTTATTTAAAGTTACTTCGAATAAAAATATAAAAAAATCAATTCGTTTGTTACCTATAGTAAAAATATTCGATAATTCCATTATCATTACATCGATTTGACGAATCATACGTGATATTTTCAATTTTTTCAAAAAAAATGATCGCATACTCGATTATTGATTAATCTGAAATACGAATAATCGATTTTATGGAATAAAGTTCGTGGTTTGACTTTTAGAATCAAAAATATTTGAAAAATACGAATTTTTATTTAATTTCACGTTTATTAAAAAATATCGAAATCGTATAACGTAATTAATTATTTAATTTTAATAAATATATAATTTCATCCTGTTCCTTATGGAATGACAATGCCATTCTATCAATTCGAAATAAAATTCGAATTCAAGCTACGTGAAACGATCCGAGTGACAAAAATAATAACTATAGATTACTATTCGCTGATTGGTCTGCTACAAATAACGTTCGCTGATTGGTTACAAATTAATGAAAAAACACGAAGAAAAAGTGATTGCAATAGGGTTTTTCGCTCTTCGAGCAAAAACCCTAAAAATGATGGCAAATACGGGAAATCTTTGATAATTTTGCAAAAAAATGTGAAAATTTGTAGAAAATTGGTTTAAAATTGCTTAAGAATTGCGTACAAAAATTGTAAAAGTAGGGATTCTACAAAATTTTGAACAATCGCGCAATTTTTTCGTGATTTTCTTCAACAATTTTGATGCTTATTTCACTATTTTCGTCGAATCGCTTTAACGATTTTTATTTTAAAAAAACTTGGGTTTTCACGATATTTTCAAATTTTTTAATGAAAATTTGACCAATTTTGCCTCCTATTTAATGATTTCCAAGAATATTTCGTAAATTTTACATTTTACGCGGTATTCGTGTTTTTTTAACCATTTTTATCGCATTTGAAAGGTTTTTGTGACAATATCAAAAATTTTCAACGATATTTTTGAAAATATAAGTAATTTTGACAATATTTCAAAAAAATTACCATAATGATTTTGATGAAAATTTTAAACGAGTTTTTTAATCATATTTTAACGACTGTTATGAAATTTTAAACGATGTTTGCAACATTCCGAATAATTTTCCCGACAAGAAATCAAAGTGGTCGTAATTAGGGATCATTTCATTCGAAATAATTATAAAAAATTGTTTACCCCCTCCCGAATCCCTAGAAAAAGAATTTGTTCCAAATGATCCTAAAATTTAATGAAACTGAAAGGGGGTGTCGTGTATGATACGCGAAATCTCTCCCGCCTTTTTGCAGCAAATGCATCAAATGAAGGCGATAAATCCGCCGATTCGAGAAACGTACTTCTTAAAAATATCAAGACCAATTTGAAGTTCAATTTTCACATAACCGGGGCCCAGTCAGCGTTTGTTTCTCTGCTGGCCCTTTGATCCGCCTCTGGTCATACTCAAGTACCTATAGAGAAGAGGCTAATTTTGTGAAATGTTCTCTTTTTCGTCATTTAAGGCAAATCGCAAATTTTGCAATATTTCATTTTTACTTTCCTTTCCCATTAAAAAAATGCGTGTAAAAAGCGCAGCTTATTCGGCAAATCATATTCGAAGATTTTTTTCTGGGCTGACCAAGTGACCACACATCTGAAGGTTGAACGTTTGAAGGAGTGTGCTAAAGCCTTGTTTCAACCAACTTATAATCTTTCTCCCTATTTCAACTTACACAAGTACCCGTCGAAGCGACATTAGATTAGAATTACTATTTATTCTCCGGCTTACTAAAAGGTCGTTACTAGCGATTGAAATGACATGTGCTATTTCAGCCTGATATTGTATTCTCGTCGATTTGTTTCGAGAGTCTTTTCGAACTATTCGTACTCTGATAAAAAATACAATAATGGTCTCGGTACTATTAATACGATAAACTTTAACTCACCTGTTTGGCGAATTGCTTGGCACCAAAACACCGCTTTCTAAAACATACCAGAAAAGAAACTCAAAATTAACGCGGTTATAATCGATCGATCGAAGATATTTTTTAAAAGAGTAAGTAATCAAATTTTAAAAAATAATGAAATTTGTCACAGAAAAGAAGAACGTGGAATAAATAACGAATACAATTAGGTAATCTCGACTCTCTCCGCATTATCAAACCCCTTCTAACGAAAAGGTTCGAGCCAGTCCATTATTTACATAAATTTCATACATAGGCCTATGAAAAGGGTGACTGAACCCAGTAGCGAAGTAACCTTTGAAAAAAGAGTTCAACGGCGTTTTACCGCTATATCTTACAGGTATCTAATACGGTACGCGTTTAGCCAAACCATAAGGTTAAATTACATACGTTATGTCCAAGGAGGCGTGAAAAAACAGTTGCCACCAGGTACGGAAAAAGCGCATTCGGAGGAAAAAAAAGTAAAGTATGAAAATTTCGATCGTAGCGCGCGCGGCAGCAGCCTTAAAGGAAACTTTGACCAACGTTCGAAGTCACGCTAGCGGAATTCCTCAACATCCGGTAGCCACTTATATACGCGTACGTATAATAAATATTACGTATATTCGTATTCCAAATCGTTTTTCGCTCTCTATATACCGTGCCCGCGCCTAAGCCCCGGGCACGTGCCTATCCGATTCCGGTGACTTTTTATACACGCAGAATGCCTAACTAATACCTAGCCAACTATAGTCGACATCGACATGTCGTGTAAACGCGACGCGACGCGTATTTAATTAACCGCGCTGCGCGGACTGTTAAAATAACCGATCGTAATACTATATAGCTTATAATACCTATAAAGCTGAACCGATAAAGGCGAAGGCGGAGTGTGTCGCAGTTCATAGGTGACCCAGCTGGACCCAGGTGCTCGATATATGTATTTGTACGGAAATTGCGCGTCGCTCCTTCATACGCGACTATTCGGCGCAGTTGCAGTTTAATTTAATTATCGAAAATAGTCGCCTTAACCGACTGTACAGCGTAGGTACAAGTTATCGATTAACCTCGTCCAAACCTTAGTATTCGCTTCGACGAATCTCTCTACAGCATTACCGAACCTTTTTATCGTAATTTTTTCGTTGACCAGCGCATACTTACACGCTGACAATATCGTTTGCAAATCGCCGCTGCCTAACGGAAATACAATGTTGGCCCGGTTAAATTACCGTACGACAACGACTAAATTAGTCCTAATTAGTCACCGATACGAATACGAATACGAATACGAATACGAATAAGCAAACCGCAGACATTTCAACAACTCGCATAAAATACGTGGATACGGTGATACGCATTCCATCGAGAAACTCTTCGAATCAAACGCCATATTTTGCGGTATTTTTCTTTTCTGTTCGGCTCTACATATTATCATTATACGCGAGCGAAATTTAATCGAAGGGGTTAACCTTAAAATAACACATACCACATGCCGAATCTAACCACGAATACGCGACGCGTATGAAATGTATTAACGCGTATTGCGTACATATGGGTCGTAGGATAGGAACGAAGGAAGCTTTTACAAGAATATAGCACCCTGCGTAATACGTTATGCGAAATTTCCAAGAGCAAATTTCATCAAAGACGATGAAGAATGAGAGGATGCGGCGCGGTGGTGCCTAATCAACATTTATCGAATCATCGGTCAAAAAATACAAAAATGAATTTTAAATTTATCGATCCGAAGCGAATAGATTTTTCACCAGAGGGGAAAATATTACGAATGAATATCGTACGATAATTCCGTATCAGTTTAGCTAGGATTTTCATCTCAAGTCTTTCGATTTAGCTCAAAATTTATTCCAAATGTAACTATTTACCAAAAAACTAAGAAAATCGCCATCGATTGGTCCGCAATTTTTTTTTTCAATTTTAACCAAAATCAGGGAGGATAGGGACCTACGAGCTTATGAAAGAAGTCTAATCGAAAAATAAGATAATTTTCAACGCTGTACCACTCCACGTATCGCGTAATTCTGACAATTATTGTACTCCCCCCCCAAATCATGATAGGATGTGCTGAGACCCTGGACGGAGTCCAATTGACAAACAAAATTATAATGGAATTTCAGCACAAGGTTAAACCATCGACGAATATTTTTCCACTCAAATGGATATTCGAATTCAGCGTTATCAAAAACATAACAAACGATATGCCGCGCAATTTTTTTGATTTTTTCAAATTTTTAAGGTTGGGCGGTAGGAGAATTGTATCAAAAAAGCAAAGCAATATTCGAACTCGGCGTTATCGAGAAACAATAAACGATATGCTAGATGTTTTTTCGGAATTTTCTGAATTTGAACCAAAATTTTGGGGCACAGTGCCCCTCTCGCCGAATTCAAAATCCCATAACGAAAAATCATTATTCGAATGCGATATTTTCCTTTCAATATTCTTTAAAACCCCGTTTACCGATTTTCGCTATCTATACTAAATACTATACTATACTATACTATACCTTCGCGAAAGTTGGGTATCACGTATGTATAACGAGAAATTCACGCTTGGAAAAATAATAAAGCCCCCTCCCACTACGAGGGGATTTCGGTTGAAACGATGGTTTTTTTCTCACTTTTGGATTAAGAGAAACTCGTAAAAAAAAATTGAGAAAAGTTGTAAGGTCCGCGTGAAAAATTCGGCTAAATTGACGTGGAATGACCCAGGGATCATTTCATAAAATAGGTAGGATATTCCGAGATGACATTAAACGTTACTTCTAATACGAAGAATTTTTTTGCGCAATTTCAAGATACAGTTTCTGTTCGCAGTGTTACTTGGATAGCCTAATAGAGAATGTCGAACTTTCAATTGTTTAGAAATTTTTAGAAATTTCTTAAATGTAATATTAATGCTCTTTGAAATTGTGAAATCTGTTTCGAGCCAAGTATCGTAGTTCGTGAGATACACCTGTCTGAAATTGAGTAAGCGCCACTTGGAAATCGCAAAAAGGAACAAAGCCCCCTCCTTTTTACGATACTGGGAACGAACCGGGTATTTTTTCAGTTGTTGGGTAGTTGGGCTTGTTTTCGTGGAAAAATTTTGTGCGACATCGAAAAACACAAAGTTAAAAATTGGGTTTCGTTTGTTTGGTCGAATTGATACGCGATAACCCATTACATAAAGGCTCGCAAACATTTTCCAAATGATTAAATCGAACGTGGCAACCATTTAACCGATACAATCCGCAATTACTGCCAGAATCAACGTGCATCATTTTAATGTGATTTTGAAAATCGTTTCCAAATTCGATTAAACGATGAAATTTGTTTGCGATTCGAATATGTTGATAAATGCAAATTTTTACGGTCGTTCGAACAAACGCAAAAATGATTTTCCGTCATCCCCGTAAATTATAATAATCACTCGATAGTGCGGGCGTATTTTTTAACGATACCATTACGAGCGATAATAATAAATAAAATAAAACAAAACTAAACTCGCGTAGTTTTTTCACAAGTTTGATTTTGGAATCTGAAATTTTTTTCCGGTTTAGCGATCGTAATGAGATTAACGAATTTGGTATCGAGTCGTCCCGGAGAAAGCAATGGTGGAAATCACGGAAACGGCGGAGGCAGTGACGACGTAATGTCAAATTTTTGTTCGATTTGGTAAAACTCGTTGTACATTTTTTGAAACGTTGGTTCAAATAACTTTCTACCGCAGGGCCCTCTAACGATAATAATCTCGTACGAGTCGCAAGTCAGCTGCACCGATGAATTTTTCCGAGATCAATCGACCAAGCGAGTATTTATGAAATTTTCTAAATGTTCAAATGTCAAATGGGTGTTCGAACCTTGCGAAGAGTCGCACGTAGGTAGAACGTATTACATTTATGTACTCGCGTACGTACGACGCTTTCTTAAATACTTAACAAAAACGATATTTTAATTTCCTCGCGTAATATTATTTTTAGATTTGCCACGGAAAACTCGAGTGCCCTGAAGGAGGCGAGCTGACTTGTAAATTAAACAGGATGCGAGCCTGCGTCGCTGAAATGCGCAAGAATGAAGAAATTAAAGTAGGATTATTCGCGACCTGTTTGAATAATTCTAAAGTTGCGATAAAATCCGGACCAACGGTAAATACGTACAATTCTTTCATCAGCTTAGGTAGATGTATTAATTAAAACCGAATTAATTTTTAAACTGCCAACAGTGCGCTAAATATGCAGGCCTAGAGTGGAGCAGCGTTGATGAATGCGTCCAAAGTGGCCAGGGAGACCAATACTGCGACGCATTCTCTAAAAAAATCGCAGCCAGAAAACCAATATATGTACCTTCGATTACGTTTAACTGGGTAACTGATGAAAAAATTTAGTTCTTAACGAAAGCTTTCGTTGCGAAACAACTACGATCTTCGTCGTTTAAAATGACTCATTTTTTACCGCAGAAATATGTCGACGGTGACGATTTAAAGGCCAAAGAAGATCTTGCAAAAACCATATGCGACAAGCTCGCCGCAAAACATCTTAATTGCGATGTTTGTAACATTACACCTAATTGTTGACGAATCACGAATCACGATCAATTTTCAAAATACACTTTTTTCCAAAACTATTTGTTTTCAAATACTTAAGCCTCTTTATATTTGTAACATTTTTCCGCGCATAACGGATAAATATATTTAAGGAATATTACAGTTTTAAAAATTTATTCTTTTCTTGTACGAGAAACAGAAAGAAACCCCAAATTGTTAAAAAGGAAAGTGGCGTAGAAATGTTTTGCCGCTCGTAGAACATCGCCTAAGAGTACGCGGTTATATTATTCTTATCACACATCAGTCAACTTTTAGCCAAGTACTCCGCGTGTACGAATATCAAAACGATGCTCTGGTTTATTTAAGAACCACATCCTACCCGGATTCGTCTAAACATTAAACCCGCGGATTTTCTATAATCGTTCTTTTTTTCCTATTTTAATTTTCACTCCTTCGTCGGGTGATTACGTTTTGTCTTCGACTATATCACGTCGCCCGTATAGGTGTTCTTTTTTTTTCTCAGTTTACGCAAACAGATTTCCAAGAATCAACCATCAACCGCCACCGCACCGTGTACAAATTTGTCACACTGGCTCGCATCGAACAATATCGTCGACAATGTCTAATGTTGTCTCTTTCACACAGCAAATCCTACAGCTGTTTCGTATCATTCGGGAACGAAAAAAAGATTTAGAAAGTTGTAAATCTTCGAACCTTGTTCCGAATTTTTTCATATCTTCGTAAATCTTCGTCTCTTTCGCCTTTTTTTTTTTTTTACCTTCGCAACGGAAAATCTCATTTAGCGGGGTTATCTTTCGAATAAACCGAAAATTGATACCCAGAATAATGGGTAATGTAAATTCACTTACCACCGCATATACGATGCGAGGCAAACTCGAAAATCAGGATCATTTTGCGCCTCACGTCCGAGTACCTAATCTACCTATTTCGAAGAGGAGAACCAGTTTTCTTTGCAAGTGTTCCGAAAAGGGTAGAAAGCGCCAGAATCTTTTCTCTAACCTATAAATTAACTTCGATACCATTTCGCAGTTCGCAGCAAATGAAGGGGAAGGTATACGTTGAGACACCTATCAATCGTTAACGATTTTCAGCATCGATTACGCGCACGTAAAAATTACGTCGTGTAAACTACCCCGACGTGTATGATGTACGTCACGCTTCTCGAATAACCCTCTCCATACCACCCCCCACTTTTATAAAATACATAATTCGACGCGCCGTGACTTCGGGTGTATGATATTATGTCGAGCGTATATAAAAGTGCCACCTTCGCCAGTTTTTTATCCGACATTTACGTTCTCTTCGGCCAATCACCGAACCCAAAACTTGCGCCGAATAGAACAAGTTTCCTACTACAATGCACAATAATTGCACCACTGCCGCTTCGGCGATAAATAATCGATATTTTCGGACCAATTGTGTAATTCGAGGTTCGTAATTTAGAAGAGGAAAAAAAAATGAATGTACATACAGTTCACGATGTACTCGGTTCATACGCCACTCTTGGTTTTGCCACTAGCACAAGGAAACAAGGAACCCCTAATTGATAAAAAAAAACCAATGGTAGTATATCACGTTGTCGCGAACAAAGGTGCTAGATCAGCGCTGCTATTAATACGCCTTTCAATTTTTAGCGTACTTTACCCCCCCCCCCCCCCACTTCCGCCTATGCACTGTAGCGTTCTTTCCCCCCCCCCCCCCCGTGGCCCGTCGATTCTCATTCAAAACAAAAGTAACGACTGGCTGGTCATATTACTCGAGAGTTCAAACACTTCGTCGTTTTACTATTTCGAGTCGATCCATCTACCCCCATATTTTTCCACATTAACATAAATTGAAAAATTAACATCGGCCATTCGCGAAAATCGTCAAAGAATATGAAAAAATTCTAAAACAACTCGGAAAATTTCAAAGTAAGAATTCGAATAATTTTCAAATACCGAGTTGAACGATCAAAATTTCGAAATTTCGATTGAAAAAATTTGAAATTTACATTTGAAAAAAACGTGCAAAAATTAGTATTCGCGAAGTGATCGAAACAAAAAATCAACGGCATACGAAAAAAATCTCTCTTTCATTCGAAAACTTTACGGTGTAGTCCGACAGTCTTCGACTCTACAGCGAGTTAGATAAGAATCCAACACGTGAAAATCGTCTTTCTCCAGAATGCTGGTAGAAAATTTATGCGTAATCGGTTACGTGTGTACGTAGTCATACGGGGTCATATGCAACCGAAATGAAGGTACTCTCCCAATATAACGAATCGAATTAATGCACCAGGCACCCTTCGATTCTGCTCAATGAAATAGGGAGCAAAC
The DNA here is from genome assembly GCA_900064475.1 of Pseudococcus longispinus. Lineage (NCBI taxonomy): Eukaryota > Metazoa > Arthropoda > Insecta > Hemiptera > Pseudococcidae > Pseudococcus > Pseudococcus longispinus. The sequence goes on from FIZU01025208.1 coordinate 9,021, forward strand.
AGCGAACGGAGGGCAATAAACCGTCCCGTCGTTACATAACGTGCATCGTCTGTGTACAACTCGTATGTATGTATGTACTTGTAAAAGCGGACAACGGGACAAGAGAAGTTCAACGAAGAAGTTATTTCTCGATCTTCAACGGGTATTTGTTTTTTCGTTTTTTTCAGAACTCATACTTGTCATACTATAAGGCATTACGAATACGTCAAAAAGCGAGTAAGAAATACGTAACGATGCTCGGTACACCAGTTTCTCTTTCGAGGGTCTGTCTTCATTCAACCAACTTCCTCTAAACTGCGAACACGTGCCCGCCAATATCCCCGTAGACGTTTTAGCAACCCCTAAAATATCACCATTATTCGAGGGGGTAACATCATCTCGAGCATGCGCTACTACCAGTACCAGGGTAACAAATATGTCGCATCTTGCTATTACCTGGTCCGACATACAAATAATTTAACGTGTACGAACGAAATCTGGTTCTTGTTTTCGAGGATCAACGAACACGGTGGAAAAGAAAACCCTGCGGGTAACTGAACTTGAGAGAAATATGAAAAAAAGTAACTTGAAAAAAAAGTACCAAAAAAGTATACTGTATGTAGTACCTTCGGTTATAAAATCTGTACGCAGTTTTGTCTATTTTTTCCTTCGCAAAGGTTCTAAAATTAGCGTCGCTTTTACGAGCTGTATTAATCAATTTGTTGGATCCGACGACCGTGATAACTCGTATAAATCTAATCTTCATTTCTGAGAAATAGAAAATTTTCGTACGAAAAAAAAAACAATTTCAACTCTACTAAGAAAACTCGGAATAAATTAAAATTCCGATTCGAACCATCGAACGAAACATTTTCTATACGAATGCCGAATTTCACAAGCCGGTTCTCAATCACGCATTGACAGATTATGAGAAAAAATGCGCAAACTGTTTCCCAATATTGTCCATCTCGACTGATAAAACTTGTTCCATTAAAATCACCACTTTAAGGAAACAAACGCTCCTCGTTAATGTAACACATTCTAAGCTAAGTTGAAAAATGTGTTTTCCAATAAACTTACCAGGCACATCGTATTTTTTTGGTGATACTTCGGCACTGTGAAATGATAACGTTCTTCGTATATGCAAAGCACTTCCCAAATTGACTGATAATGTAGTCATAGGCGATATACCGTAATCCGGAGCAGTTTGATTGTTGGAAGACTGAACATGCGGCGAGACGATTTCTTCATCGTTGCAAGATGACATTCTGAGCTCGCAGTGGAACTGATATAAGCGCCAAGTACAATTATCTTATACGGATTTCCTATAACATAACACGATTACCGATTGTAATATCACCGTGATAATTTGAGAGGATAACACCAACGAAGACTAAAAAGTTATCCATTCGAAGCGATTATGCTCGAGTGAAGCGGTAATATCATAAACGATACATCTAGTTTCAATAATTTTCGAGAAAAGAGAAATCTTGAGAAAAATTACGGCGACTTCCCACATTTCGCAACTCGTAACACGTGAAATATTACGCGATGATCAAATTTTCACTTACCGCTGTCGACTATTTCGCTGATATGACAAGTATTTTATGGAGCGGAACATGTTTCACAATTTGAAAGCATTTTAGTGGAATATCGAGAAGGCTTTACAATATTATTATTAAATTAATTACGCCAACGCGCTATTAACAGAAACACTAGAACAACAACGCAACCGTCTAATTTAAAAAATTATTTTTAGGTGCGAAAAATTTGATAACAACGCCCGCACTGCACTTGGCGTACTTCACAAACTCGAATGCAGATTGGTGGAGTTTCGTTTACAAAATCTCTTACGCAGGTTAGGTAAAACTGCGATATTTGTTTTGCTGGTAAAGGAAGTTGCGAAACGACGATAAGAATTAATTTTTTCTAAGAATCAATCGTTCAAATGATTCAAATGACAAACGTGGTAATATTAGTTTTTTAAATTGCAATCGACCATTATTACGAACGAGTAAATTGTTTGCTCGAAACTAATTAGGAAAAAAAAAATGTAATTAAAAATAAAGAAGACGAATGTGTTTGCTGGGAAATTTGACATTCGTTTGTCCAAGATTTTTACCTATCTAATATCCTACATAAAAGTCGTCTATTGTTTGCATCTTCAAAATTCGTTTAAACTTTGAAAAAATAAAAATTTCAAAAATAATTCATTATGGTTTCGAATCTTATCGTGGTTTGAATTTGAAATATCCTTTAAAATTTTTCATTTTCGTAAATTTAAATGATCAGGAATGAGTAACTTCTGTAGTATGGTTTACGACAGTGTTTGTTACGATTTCGACGAAGAAGACCATAATTTTAAATCATATCCAAAGAGGTAATAATATTTTTCAAAAATCACGCTTAATATTATGAATTTTGTGAATTTGTTGTTTTAGGTTTCAAGATTTGTAAAATCGATCATGTATTCTGTAGTTGGATAGATCGATACTTATTTTATTCAATTTGGTCAACATCGTATCAACGACTTGTTGAAATTATCATCGATCCAAAGATTTATTGCTCTCGAAGTAAAACGTGTTTATTCTATTAGGTGTTGAGAGTCACACGAACAAAAACTATTAGCAATTGAAAAATACATAAATATGAAAGGTAAATATTACTTATTATTCGTCGACGCATTACAAAAACACGTGTGGTATTACAATCATGATTCTGTTTCTCTACCATTTACATGTACATACGCGTATGCCAAAATCAAGTAATTTATAATTATTTCCTTTTCTACATTACGATAATACTTTTTCAAATGATTCAGTTCGTCAAATATGAACAGGTAGCAAACTATTTGCTAGCTACTTAGACCGTAGGTAATCGATAACCCCCTTTTCTAAATCAATGTTTTTGAAATCACGGTGATGTACTTGATTTAAAAACCTTTTCGATAATCATCACGATGAATTTGGTGTAATACATGGAGATTGAACAACTTTATGATCGAGTTATTATCGTTCTGTATGCAATCTACGCGTGTGCAGAACTTCATTTGCAAAGTACCTCCACCTACTACTTCTTATTGAATACTAATTTCAGAAATATCTACGTATTTCACTTCACCCGTCAAAAAAAGTTGTCAAAACGCAATCATCGAGAAGAATAGGAAAATAAAAAAAAACACTATTAATATTTTCTACGGTCGAAGTTATTTACACCTTTTACGTTGCTTAGGATGTATTGTAATTTGTAGACATCTTGCAAATATCTCCATCAACCGTCACCGTAAACTAATCAAAAAACTGCGACGATTGTCACGCGATAATACAGTATTAATTGCGGATGTATTAGATGCGCAAATTCTCAATACAAGCGTTGTAAAAAGTTGGTTTTTATGATTTAAATTGAGTACGAATTTTCTGAAGGATGCGCCTTCGAGGTAGCTTATTGATTCTCCGTCCGTCCCGATCAAACCACTTTGAATTTTAAAATTAGAAATGTAAAATAAAAGGTGTCGTCGTTTAAACGTAGATTTACGTAATCGTTTATAGGTTTTCCTTTCACCCTTATTTACAGCTGTCCGCGTATCTACGAGTATTACGAACAAACGTGAAAAAATGGTTGGAGAGAATTTTTCACAGTTTTCACTATCTATCGTCGTGATTCTGGGAATATTTTTCACTTGTACGGAAAAAGAATGCTTCGAATTTCGATCTGCCGAAGATAATGTGATCGATAATCGGATAACGTGGCTAGGTATGTTTTCAGTTTTTATAACCAATTCGATAGTTCGTTTTCTTTCTTTTTTTCATATTTCAGCAAACAATCGCCAGAGTCACCGGAACATTTCCCATCGACTTGGGGATCTTCAAAAACGAAGGACGTGGAAATATTAGAACCAATTTTGGTTGGAACTTTGAACTCGAGAGCGAACGTTAGGAAAAGGGTAATCTGATTTAGATTTTCGTCTAACGCGTTGTTTATAATTGAATTTTAATGATCCTAGCTGCGTGATTAGTTCAATCGCGTGTTTATCTATTTTTCTTAATGAAAATTTGTTCGTATTTGTTGATAAATTTCTCAATCGTGACAAATCAGGTATTGGTAATTGGTACCTATGCATTCTTTGATCGTCCATTCTCGACTTTACGAGACGGTATCGAGTTTTTATTTTTTAGTTGCCCGGACATTTTCGTAATCATCTACGGAGTATGGACTAAAAATTATCAAAACGTCACTTTTATACGAGCGTTCCGACACCAAACACCAACAAGGGTCAACATAAAGGATTTTAGGTTTGTACGCAACAATGCCACATTTTTAGAGTAGACAGTCGTCAGCTGTTCCGTACGTTCGAGCCGCCAGCAAGTCGTGTTTGTTCTTTGTTGAACGCCGAACGGGACAGAGGTATATCGATTTAGAATTACTAACCTCTTAAATCATTTTGTTCAGTCAGTGTTTTACTTCAGCCACATCGTAGTTACAGTCACCGACGACGTCTGACGTATATTTGCGGTTACGAATTTCGCGAAATATGTTGGTAGTATTTACGAGTAATACGTAATACACCCTACATCGTACTACAAAATTATTTATCGTCGTTCGCCGTAAGTAAATCGGAATCCCATTTCGTGTTATCGAATCACGTGATCCGTTTTAAAAACCGTCTCATTTTGAACGAACAACGCGTATTGTTTTGGAAGCTCGCCAATTACTTTCTCCCATAATGACCGAGTAAGTCCAAGTAAAAAGATAGTTGCACCGGTATTAACGAATATTTACGCGTACGAATACGATACTTGTAATGTAAAAAATATGTATCGCTCGATGAGTTAAGCTTTACCGGTTAAACCATTGCGAACTTGTACCTGTAATGTGATTTCTTGCTCGTGTATTTTTTTTTGGTAGATCTAGTAGACGGCAGACACTGGACAGATCACTTCGTAATTATATCGATCGATAAACTCGCGATCATCGCTCGCATACCCGCTGATATATTAACAAAAACACCTTAGACAACTACTCCCTTATTACACGCCTGTATTATCATTTAGTGTACGTTTTTACGTTTCAATTTTCATCGTTACCTTTCTGTAGGCTGTCAATTCGTATGCTTTTTGCTGAAACAACCGGTTTTGAAAGGTTCGCAATTTCAGTGTGAACTGCGAATGCGTAGTTTAAAATTATATTTGCGTTGTTTTTAAAGCGAACATCGTTTAGAATATCACCGATTCGAACCCCTATTGCATTTTTTCGCAAGTTAGTTTCGTTTTCAGTCTTTTTACATTCGCTATTTTTGACGATCGACGGTTATTTCGTGAAATTAACGATAACGAATGCCAAAAATTGATTACGTCAACGTTTCAACGTCTGCAAAATTACAAAATAACTATCGACGTTAGCATTTTCGTTAACCTTTTTGAGAATTGTGTGGGTTTTAGTGTTGCGAGGTACTTGCACGATATTTATCCGATATCGATTTCGAATTGCGGTTGTTTTATCGTTGATTGAGTTATGATTAGGGATTCGTCGAAAAAATATGTTTTTACTCCGCCATCTTTCCAAAAAACGAAGCTTGCATTTGGTTTTTTGAAATAATTTGAATATCTATACCTACGTTTGATTTATTTCAACGACAATCGTTCGGTAATCTTCAACAACCCGATCGTACATTTGCAGTGTACACAATGGTACCGGTACCGGTACCGGCATCGTGACAATGAAAACCTTTTGGGGAAGCCTTTATGAATCACGTCCTGCGACCTTGTACTTTTGGCTACTTTTTGAAGGTCGTGTATTATCGATGTTATTTCACGCGACATTAGTTTTTTAATATTATTATTCGTTTCGATATCGGCGAAGTGAACAATTTACCGAAGTAGATACCAAACTTCCGCGCAGATAAAAATTTATAAAACATGCGAATGCTAAATCGATAACGTGGCGTTCTTTTTCATTTAATTTTGTAATAGCCTCGTGGGTGTTTACATTATTTCATTTTGAGAAAAAATTATCCTAGTACATACCAAAGAATTGATTTCTTTTTTTTTTTGTAAAACATGAGCAGAATATTGATTCATAAATTGAAATCAAGCTCTATCAACTGTTTTCTTTTTCCCATTTTTATTTGCTTATTAACGAACGCGTAAAAATTGTAATAATCAATCGTGTACGTCATCGTATATATTACCATTGACTACGTTTTACGAGATGACGCTAATTAAGTTTATTAATTAATAAATTGCAACTAATAGATCGGCGGCGGTTTCTGCAAAGTTGTAAATTTTTCAAATAAGTGTTCTTTTGCTCTACCTATCTTGTCAACCATAATGCATCATATACGTAATCCTGATTAGTGCATCGCACATACTTACACACTTGCATACGTAATGTAATTTTTTCTCCGGGTGATACATTTACATACACTTTGGGCAAGAAGCCAATTTTCATTGGACGGAAATTCTGTTAATTTCATTTCCTTCCTTTCCTTTTTTTTTTTTTTTTTTTTTTTTTTTTTTTTTGCATTAGCTAAACGTAATTTACGTACAACATTTTTACTAGTGTCCGATTTTTGCATTATTTTCATCAAATTCTCAGTTGATACGTCATCTTAGTTCATCAAATATCCCTTGTCCAGCTTCCTCTTTATGAGATGAATGTCACTATGTTACGGGTGAACCCCATAAAAATATTTTCAATTGCCATATTTTGTTTATCATTCACGCTATTAACCTTTGAATTAACCCCAGTTAATAGTAATGTTGGCAATCTGTCAAAACTTTTAATTCTAGTTTAAACAATAGCGATTCGTTGTATAAATTATTTACGCGTTGACCATATTGTCTATGTTTTGTTTTTGCTCGATGGCAAACCCGTGTTTCCACGATGTGGTTTTATAATTTTACGTAAATCGTAGTTGTGTGTTCTGGGTATTACAAATTGATATCACGTGATTTTCGAAGATGTAAACACTATTATAAACACCAAGCGTACAGAAACCCCTTTCATATAGCCTATCTAATTAACTGTTTGAGCAAATTGAAACTCTTATGGAATGAAGTAATCGAAGAGTTTAACGTTAACAACTGCTCGCGCATATTATTTTGCGAAATTGTATACGCGATATTAATTACCTGCGAGTTTAATTTAATCGTCGAACAACAACGTTTATAATAAGTATGTTACTTACGAAAAACACGCTCGAAGATTGTTGTTGAGGTCTTCCTCTTGGGAATTCGATGAAAATTATTTTGATCGCAAGCGATGCCGAAGCGAGAATTGAGAAATTTTATCATCCTACACGAGTATCTATCACCTATTCACCTATCAATATTAATGGTACAGGAGTACGTGTATTATAAGTGATTACTCTCGAAGTAACTTAGTTATTTTTTTCACCGTTCGTTACGTTCTGTTACTATTTTCTCCAAAAATTTCTTACTTAGGTACCTAGGTAATTTTTAAACTGAAAAAAAAAGTTGGCAAAAGATTGAAAAAAAATTCCAGGTCAATTAAAAAAACATAGATTTTATGGTATTCTCGTTGAATTACCCTGTCTAATCTTTTTTTTAATGTAGAAAACTCGAAATAGGAAGAGCGAATAGATGAAATGAAAAGAATTCTTTTCACTCCTCCAATGCGAAGCCGAATACATTGAAATTTCATAAATTTTCCTAATAATCTGTAAATATTTCGTTAAAATGTAAAAAAATTCGTATAAAGCATCTAAAATTTTGTAAAAATTGCGATTTCGAATGGTTTAAAAAAACTATTCATTTTTACGAAATTTTTGACGATTTTCACGAGCTTTGGAACGTTTTTACAATATTTTTATCGATTTTTGTCAACATTTCGAATATTTTAACAACATTTTCGGCGATTTTTCACGATTTCCTGATATTTTTTTTCATATTGGAAATGACTTTTGTCAAGATTCTAACAATTTTTACGAGATTTTCGATAATTTTTATGATTTTGCCGCTAGTTCTACGTTATTTCCAGTAATTTTTACCGCATTTTTAACAATTTTCGTGATTTTTTGACAATTTTTACATTTTTTGCGCTGATTTTTCATGAAATTTTCCATCATTTCGATAACATTTTCAACAATTTTCTTAATTTTTTTGACGAATATGGGTAATAATAATTTCAATCGATGAGAAAATTTTAATGATTTTTATCACGTTTGAATCACTTTTACAGTCTGCAATTGCCCAAGTTCAAAAAGTCATCCGGGGTAACAAAATTTCGTGTGGTCTAAACGTAACCCAGTAGTTTTTCTGAATCTCCTCTCCCTCGCCCCTCCACAATAAGACAAATACGTGTCAAAAATTATGGAATGTTTTCGTAAATTTTTTCATTTAAAACAGCTATTCGAAGTATCCGTAAGACTAATTTTTGAGCTTCGTCTCCAACGAAATCGCATGAACAAAATTGACGGTCCTACGATTCTACCCGTACCCTTATCATTTGCCTTGTACAGAAACAGAAGACGTTTTTATTCGTCGATTTGAACCGAATACTTATACCTACCTGACCAGTATTACCACCTGCGAGGTTAGTCGTGTTTAACAATCGAAATCGAACATATTGTCATTTGTACAATACCTACATAGGTGCACTATTCTTAGATACTTTAACTGTCAAGTGTCATATGGTAATTGTCTGAGATTACCTTCGGAACAGAATCATTAATTATTTGACCCCATTTTCAAACTAGGTATACTTCAAGTTTTGCATCGATGCTTCGTATGAACTTTACCAGGAAGACAATAATATGTCTTTTTAGATGGACCAATATAGATACCAAAAGTGTTTTTAATTCGGTCCTCGGTCTCTGGATTTGTTCACCCAACATTCGCATCGATTTTATTCAACTTTTCAGATTTGCCGCATGCTGGTAAATTTGAATTGATAATGCGCGCATAAAAAATTCATTAGTTGGTTCGAGTTTCCGCGATATCCTGTTAGTTCAGCGTATAGCATTAGGTATTTATATTTTATAGATATGAAAATTCCGTAAAATTTTCAATAAGTTGGATGAACTCGCGTAGGTGTACCATTGGCGAGATATTTTCACTAATAAAACGAGTGTTTTATGCGGATTGAAATTGGAATTGACATCGCGTAGAGGTATACTCGCTTTTATCATGCTAGAAGGTTGCGCCTCCTGGTCGCTTCGTAGTCCAACCTTCGTGCAGTTTGTTTGCAATCCGTCAGTCTGCTTGAACTTGAAATCAATCGTACCTACTCGCTGTTTCTTCTCGTAGCTGTAAACATTTATACCTATAAAGGGCATAGCCGACTAAGAATGGTGTTTTGGCCTTGGAAACCGATTTCGACCATTTTTGCTACAAAAGGTCAATCATTGCGAGAAAAAATGTCGACAAAAATTTTGGGCCCCTGGGGCAATTATTTTGGGAGGAGGGGGGGGATGTGTTTTTTTTAGTATTCATTTTCTTGTTTTTTGTCAAGTGTAGATAAAACTTTCGCGTTTTTTCTAGTAGATTTTAGAGTGTCAGAAAAACCTCAGAAATTTCTTTCAAAATTTTTGACCAATTTTTGGCCGAGTTACGACGTTTTAAAAACTTTAAGTCGTCATTTTATAACGAAGGGTCGATGGTACAATAATTTTTACCCTCTCAAAATACGTGTTACATATCCGTAAGGGTACCCTGAAAATTTCAAAAATTTCGGAGTGGTGGAACATTGTAAAAAAAATGAAAACTGACCCCTCGCGTCGTAAAATACTACCCATTTTATACTTGAAGGGGGAAAAATTTTGAATTTTTTTCGGAACCCAACCACCCAGTTTGATGTCACTCGAGGAGAGGATGATGCAGAAAAATTTTTATCCCGCTCGATCCGCATTAACCCGTCTCTCAACGACCAGTTTGAAAATTGAATACAACGAGCCCGAGCTCAGCATTACTCCACTACACCGCGTGGCAAATTCCGAGCTCGCGCTAATTATGTTCAATTTTCAAAGTGGTCGTTGAGGGACGGGGTATT
>FIZU01025209.1:0-37889 GCA_900064475.1 Pseudococcus longispinus
CCCCCCCCGAAAAAATAGGCAGCTCCTTAAGTGGGCTGAATTTTCAACCCCCTCAAACTCCCATTTTTATCACATTTGAGTGGAAGGTTAGAAATTTTAGTGGTTTATTGACATGTATATGTCTTAGGCTGGGGGTCAATCTGAAAATTTTGTTCATTTTTTGGTCCATTTTTCGTGTCAAAAAATTCCGTCGTTAGACTTTTTTGGACAAAAAAGTTTTCAGATTTCCATTGACTTTTTGAATTTAGAAAATTTTCAGAGGTAATGCTGATTTTTAAACATTTTGTCAGACAAACAATTTAGATTTTTTGAACTTGAAAAAATTGACTTTCAGACATTTTGTCAGAATTTTTCGGACTTAAAAACTTTTTTTTCAAGAACTCAAATTAATTTTTAAACTTGGAAAATTTCAACTTTATGGACTTGAAAAATTTCAAGAAAGTTCAAATCCGACATTTGGTCAGACAGATCTTCACCTAAGGCTGACTTTTAGATATTTTGTCAGACTTCTTTGAATTTGGAAAAATTTTCAATTTTCTGCTGGTTTTTTGTGCTAGGAAATGGGTTTCAAAAAAATTTTCAAAAAAATTCCATTAAGAAATTCATTTACGAATATCCAGTACAGTGACTTTTAGATATTTTGTCTGACTTTTTGAACTTGGAAAATTTCAAGAAAATTTCAAATATCACGACTTGATGGGCTTGAAAAATCTATGAGCAAAAGCATATACTATGCATGATGAAACATCCACACGTAAAAAAAAACATTTTTTTTTTTAAATTGTCAAAATCGGTTCATTGATAAAGTCTGGTAAACTGTCAGCTGTCACGTTTTCCTAATTTCTGAAAAAGTTTTTGTAATATTGTAAATGTTTAAAAAATGACAAGTTTTTGTTTTTCTATCCCAAATTTTAAACATTTTTCTAGAAAAAACTGAAAAAATGTTGAAAATGTTGGGAAAAATGAAAAAGACAAAAATAACAAAATTTTGATTTTTTCCGTCACAAATGGAAATTTTTTGGTTCATTTTTCGTCTCCATTTTTTTGATCAGATGGAATACTGGGAGGGCTTGGAGTGAGAAAAATCAAAAATTTTAAAATTCCATCTAGGTAATTTTCATTTCTTTATTTTTTTAAAGATTGAAGCTCTTGAATGCACCACTTAAAATTCAGTTAGGGAAAAAATGAAAAACAGGGAATTATTTTCTCATAAAAAGGAACAATTTTGGGCGATGGGAGCAAAAAAATTCATAAGTTTAAAATAAGGGCCACCCTAATTCGTAGTGTTGGAAAAACCACGTTGATTAAAATTTTTTGATTTATCGAGCTCCTAGCGTTTCGCTTTTTAAAACCGAGTTAATGTTTTAATTATAATCGCGTGTTAGGCGAAAATTAAAGCCGAATACCTGTATCGAATTAGCACGTTATCTCACTTTTTGGGTGCATTTTTAAAAAATAATTTTCCGCTGGTTTATTCAACCTAGTCACACACATTCGATTGCACCGAGTACTCGAGGGTGTTGCTTCTGATATTTTGTAGGCATAAGTGTAGGTACTTTTGCTTTCGAACATATCTCGAAGCTATTTAAAGATATAAGTACATAATTATACAGGAAAGCGATGATTTTTAAACCGTTGGGTGAATTTTTCGTATAATTCTAGGGAGAAAAATGTACATACAAGGTTTTAATAACACGCTGGCTAAAAAGTTCGATGATGTAGGAAAAAAAATTTCGCGTTAACCGGTTACCTACCCGAGTTGCCAGTGTGTTAAACGTTATATTAATTAGTCGTGCCGTTTTTTTTTTACTCTCTCTACTGTTATACGATTGTGAACTGGTTATTAATTATTATGTATTCAAAAATGCGGAATGCTTCGGTTAAAATATATCTGTGTAACGGCTCGAACGCGACGCAGTTTTTACTGCATTTTTTCTCGAACGTGTTGACACTGAATCGGGTAATAATTTTTCAGTTTTGTCTACCATTAGCTCGTTACGGTGTTATTTATTGGTATCGGATGGATTATCAATCGGAGTTGCTTAATCGAAAAATTTTTTCCGACGTAAATGGAAAATGGCTCGCGAGTTTCGAGGCCATTAACATTAGCGTTGGTTTTACGTGCGAGGAAATTATAGGGTTTTGTTTTGCTGGTTGCCTGATTCGATGAATTTTTCTGATTTGGATCAGTTATTATAGGGAATCGAGTTATCGAAATTTCGAATAGTGTTTGGATTGTCATGTCGTCGTGTTCAAATGGTATCAACAAGTATCCTGCGTGAACTTATTTGACACTTTTTTGGCACTGCGGAGTGGTAGATATGGCAACGATAGTGCTATTTTGAAGATTTTCAATGTGCTGTGGGCTGTTGGGCATATTGCCTATGAATTGGCAGGTTGGCAAATTTTTTTATTCTTAATCTGTTTTATATAGAGATTATGTATCGGATTAAAAGATTGCATTTCGCCTTAGAGGAAACGTTTTTTCAGAAGTGAGAGAAAAAAGGAAGGAGTATTTTGTGACTTTCGTGAGGTGTTGAAAATAGGAGAGTAACGGACAAAAAAACACAACTTTTATTAATGAAAGAAAGTTATAGTTCAACTTATAGATGAATAAATGAAATAGTTTTTAAAATTCTTGATACATTTACAGCAGCTAAATTAACAGAAATCCTCCCTATGTCTAATGTTCAAGGAAATTAGACGATTTAGCCTTGTTCCCTTCGGCATGCAGTTCTATAATGCGATGCGTCATACTTTCCTGCTTGCTTAGAATTAGGTAGTTTATTAATTTTCAAGGATTTTTCTTCTTTATTACGTTTGAGAACAGGGAGGAAAGCCCTTTAAAGAAATGAAACTGTTCTATCTGAATAAAATTTAGCAATCTATTCAGATCAAAATAAAGGTAAATAGGTCGAATAGGATCAAATTTTATCTGAGTAAATCCAAGTAAGTTTGAGCGAGTGATAGAACGAAAAAAATTGTTAATTGAAATTTATCATCTTCACAGACGCATCGACAGTGATAGTGCTGAAGCTATTTATAGGGACTACTGAAATCTGAGTATTGGAGTGGCAATATCTCAAAATTTTCTACTCGTTTTTGAAAAATTACACGCCTTGCATTTTGAAACTTTTAAAATGTTGTTTTGGTTCTGTGAGATGATTCTGATCCATTTTTTTGAGTAAATTTTAGTTATTTTTGAAAAATTTTCTACCATAAAATCAAGTAGGTATATTGTCAGGACTCGGGAGAAGGTGTGAAAGGGCAGAAACTGTGTCTCCTCGATTAGACTTTGGACACCCCCCCCCCGACTCGTATTGAAAGTTTTGCTATAATTTTCTACGATTTTTTTCTGTCCTTTTTGCTTCAATTTTTCTAATTTTTTTTTTTTTTTGGAGGAACTCATCTTATTGCACCTTCTTGAATTTGGTCAAAATCCGAGGTAAGTTTTTTTTCGCGCTCCACCCTATTGATTATACCTACCTAAATCTATAGATTTTGAGATTTTTCAAATGTTTTCATCAGATGCATGCTTAAATCTTGCTTAAATCCATAATAATAATTTTAGATTAGTCAAAGTTGTATGTAGACTACATTAAATTAAGACATTACTGAGTTTTCAAATCTCCGAATACGAATAGGTAATTCCTTTAATATGAAAAATGAAAAAAATTTGTTCATAACATATTTTATAATTGCTTATGATCACTTTAAAACAAGTTTTATGTTAATTTTATCTAATTTGCATATTGAAGGCGATACAGCAGCTTCTGAAGTCTTTTGATATGCTTCATTGTATGCGCCAATTCCGAAACCACCCATAAAATTTCGCTGTAATTTTTCATCCAGTCAAAAAACTACACAAAACAGGTGCACATGATAATTTGTGCAACTTTGTATCGAAAAAATACATTAGATAGGTAATTAATTCATCTGAAATTATAGCAAAGGCAAATTATTACCCTGCTGGTATCTTAATATCTTTTTGCTTCTTAGTTCTTGTGTACATATGTATCTCGAAGACTTAATCGTTTTTTGGAAACACATTAACGCAGTCTGGTTTAAACACACAGAAGCGAGAACCGTTCATTATCAATAGGTAAACAAATTACTTCCGTCCAACTAGTTTCTATTTTCGAACTCGTTTTAAAATTCCGATCGAAATTGTGTGTTTTGTATGGTAAAATCAATCATTATACCTACTAAAATGATAACGTTTTTTATTATTAAATTTTCATCGATAAGGTTACCGCATCAAAGCGTGAAAAAAAAAGTCGAACCGAGTGTAAAAATAAACAAGGGTATTTCGCATAATGAGGCTTTCTTTTTCACACCCCGACACCTTAGGTATACAAACCCTCGGAACATTTCATCACATCGTAATGAAAAATGACAAATAATCGATATCAACTCGTTAGTTATATTTAAGGTATAAAATCGTTCGATATGATTCATCGACACGTGCGAATAATTTATTCGTTCTCTCAACGTCCAACTCCGATGCAGTTCTTTTCGAATCCCAATCGAATTAAAAAGTTTTTTACCATCTTTACTTACAGAAATTTGTGGTGGAAATAACAATCGAGAAAGGGGCTGGGTGTTTTTTTTCCACCAAGTTACTCAAAGACTCGAATTTCGTAAAGTTTACGTTGTTCTGGAGAAGAAAGACTTCGACTTCGTGTCGCTTCACCGAAGAAAATGTTTATAATTTGCAAGTTTTAAGTAAATATTATTCAACGAACGAAAGGATTAATTTGTCGACAAAACGGAACCGTATGTCTGCCTCGATGAAAGGATGTCGTTTTAATTACGTTTTTCTTCACCGATATACGTTCTTTTTTGCAAAGGGGGTACTCAAATATTAACTTGAAGACGAATTCACCGCGAGTTTTTTGACTAAAAATTATTACTTTTAATCGCTTATGGTTATTTACACCGAAATACGTAGCATTTCATCGACTGTGCTGGAAAATTTGCCAGTTAATGAAAAAATTCCTCGAGAAGAATTTCATTTTAGGAATCATTTAATTTATACGCGAACTAAATCCTTTCATTATACGAACGAGCTGGTGTTATGTGCCATATGAAACATTGTTCTATATCCGTCTATTTAGTCGGAAAATTTTAATCTTTTTATCCCACGTCAGCGTTTTTTTACACGAGTGAGCTTTGCCTTTCGAAATGCCAATTTCAATCCAGTTGGATCGATTTATCGTACGGGTATTTGAGGCTGGGATGAAAACGTGGTCAATCGTGGCCGAGATTATGTTAGCGATATTTGCAGGTGGTCTTCTGTATCGAAGAAATCGTCTAGATGTACAGCTGGCCAAAACAGATGGTTCGTGGAGTTGGTGTACCTACGATCGAGAATCACCTGCTCTTTGGCATTTTTCAAACTCTTTAATTTATTCCACTTCTGCGAGATTTTTTTCTCCTGAAAAAAAAACTATCATCTGCGGACAGACCAACGAGGATTTGAAGTATTGTTTGAAGGATGAATCACCCGATACAGGGGGGATTCCGATCGGTCTGGTCAGGTTTTAGAATTGGTTTCACTGCTAGAAACCAGTTCAGTGTGTTTAGGTAATTGTCGAGTCGATGACGTCGATGTACACAACTACCCGCAGCTAATTATAAATTTTCGGTATATGCGGGTCAACATTGTTTGTCAGTTCGAGTTACTCGACTGAAATGTTTATATCGTGTGCGATGTTGAGGTTTTCTATGCTGAAATGTTATTAGATTCGAGGTGAGAGAATTTTCGCCTTGGTGTGAATTATTCCAAGTGTTTGCTTTGCTCATGCTCGTGTAGCACAAGTAGCCATTGTTTGATCGCTATTTAGATTTATCGATCGAGCGCCCGGCGCCCCATCTTCATGTACCAGGCTCGAGACACGATATGCCACTTAGATGCACTGGTGTTGATTTGTGAACCCATCTGCGTTGTAATTTCTATTATGTTTGGAATCTATTATACCTAGCTCGGGTTCGGGGTCTGATATGTCTGTATATTCGGTATATTATATTCCAATGTGTATTTTTTTCGCCCAGAGCAGATGATAACCCGAGTTTGGAATCGATTGCGTGCTCGATGACTGTTACGGTTTGTTGTTGTAAAGCATCAGAGATTAAGAAATAAAAAAACAGTAATTTTGATTTAGGAAGCAATAAAAATAAAAATGAGTTTAATACCGTAGGAGGTATACACGAAAATCATTAATAAAATATCCCATCCTATGCCCATGCCACCCGATCCCGATCCGTTTCATCGTATACACGTATTTAAAACGACCGAAGAGTATAACGGCTTGGATTGGGATACTCTGCGGCAGCATAAATACGAGCTTGTGCGACTGCAGTGCGTTTGCGGGTTAGTTCGACTGTCGGAATTGCTGGCAATCTAATAAATTAGGGTAGAAATGACATTAGACGAGGAATTATTATTAGAAGCGTCCTTCTCGGGTATTACGAGTAAAACAAGAGGGAGAATACCCTGTATTGGAGCACGTTTTACAAGAATTGACGATATATTTTACATTACGTACTGTGCCATAGGTAATTGTAATTCTTAACTTAGTCGAAGAGAT
Organism: Pseudococcus longispinus; assembly: GCA_900064475.1. Lineage (NCBI taxonomy): Eukaryota > Metazoa > Arthropoda > Insecta > Hemiptera > Pseudococcidae > Pseudococcus > Pseudococcus longispinus. The sequence goes on from FIZU01025209.1 coordinate 6,591, forward strand.
ATTGATTCGAGATTAAGCGACGGTGCTATACTTTCTGAGCCATTTATTTCGCCGATTAGTCTGAAATTGTGGTGATATTTTTACAAGGTGGGTCGTATATGCACATTTTGAAGTTATTAGTTCGACTAGTGGGTTAGAGGAATGGGCTAGGATTAGGTAATATTTGTACCTAACCTGGCTACGTATTTCATTTTGTTAGAAATTCTAAAAGGGATGGTGTAAATGTTTCGAAAACCAACATATGTACTTTCACGAACCAAAACTACCATGTTATGTAATTTGTGATATTTAAAGAATATCGAACGAAGTAGTTTTACGACCATTTGTAATAGGATACCATCCCTGTGACATTTATGTTCAACTGTTGCGAGTTTAAAATATTGCGTTATTGGATTGGAAGGACCGAAGGAGAGTGGAGGATGTTTTCTGTACGTCTACACTCGTGTACGAGTATAACTAACCTAACTCTAGTCGTCGAATAGTTAACGGTTTGGTGTAAGATTCTAACGTACGAATTTCGAGAAAAATATGGTATTTTTAAACTTTATGAAATTTTAATCATCTGTACTCATCGCGAAAATGTTGGAATGTGAGATTTTTCAGAAGAAAATTAGTAGTGACAGACATTGGATATACTCGTAAGATGTTTTGAAAGATGTGAAAATTTTTTTTAAATTATGTTGGCATTATTGCTAATTTTTAAATCCATCTTTAAGCCTTGAAAATTTGTTCCGTAATTGGCAATTTTATTCCAGCAAAAATTCTACAATGTGGGAGAAGGGAGGGATGATTCCTAAAAGCTGATTTAGTGAAATTGTGCGAGTAATTCTTGATGAGTACTTGATTGAAATAGAAAGAAATGTAAGTATTTTCACTTGAAATTATCAATTATAACTAAGGGTATTCTATCTAGAATTGCCAAGATATGTTGACGTTTCAGAAAATTTATAGCATTTTGAGCCATATTTGTTAGAACACATTTTACTGTGTTTTTACGGGGTTTCAGGCCATTTTTTAGATTTTTAGAAAATTTTCAACATTTTAACTGAAAAAAGTCTGCTCAACATTTGTTTTCAACTTTTTTTTTCTTATGAATTTTTTTGGTAACATTTTCGAACGTGGTTCACAATTCAGAAATTTCTTTTCACGTCTTCCAAGAATGGTGAAATGAATTGATTGCTGCATACCTGCCTAGATACGAACTATATTATGAACTCTGAACTCGTTATGTTTAGCTCTACTTCAAAATCTCTAAAAAATTATAACCATATTAAAAAAATTATATGGAGCATATTTTTGTATATTTGTTGGATTTTTAGGGTATTTTTATAAAGCATATTATGATTTTTTTAGCGCATATTTTTCCCAACACTGCTTATAAATAATTTTTCACTAAAAAATTGGTATTCGAATTATCGATTATTTTCTTAATTTTCAATAAAAATTTATTTCATTGATTCAAAACTGCATTAGAATTGTTCACAATTCCACTGATATAGATTTCAAGTGCGTTATTTTGGTTTATGATTTTTTTTTCATTACTCTATGATGACTTTGTGCCCTTCAAAGATTTCAAAACGCTGTGTATTTTTCAATTTGCAAGACAGGCAACAGTTTTTATTCAAATTTGAACTTTTTTTGGTTGCATTTTTTATAGTTTTGCAATTTTAGCAATAAAGAAGTGGACAGAAATCAATTACTTTGTCCTAATTTTGACAAAACCTCAAAATATGCAAGAAAAAGTGAAAACATTTAGAAATATGCTGAAATATGCCATTTTCACTCCTAAAATATGCAAAATGAAATTGGGCTCATTTGTCAGGAAATTTTATGAATTCGTAGAGATCCTTTGAAATATTCACTTTTTCTTCGCCACAGACAAATTTGCAATTTCATAAAATTCAAAGCTTTAATTTTGAACAAATTTTGCCTATTTTCATATTGAAAGAAATTATCGTCTTTCAAAAATTTTGAAAGTGATCTGTTGTTTTTGAGGTTTGTATTTGTATCTACTCTCTAATAATAATTTCCCAAGAAGACGGTTGAAGATTAGGAGTAAGAATGTCTCCTTTAACCCAACTTTTGGTTCAAACAATTAAAATTATCTAGATGCCCGGATATTTTTGTGAGTCACTGTGTGTAAGTACACGAAACTGGGTCATTCAGATGGCAGATGCATCGTTGTCTAGTTGTACTCGTATCTAGTAATGCAAATCTGATCAATTTTATGTACAAATAACTAGATCGTGTTTCACTTAAAAAAACATCTCGAATTATACCATTAAATTCGAATTAATCAAATTATATCACTTTTCGAACCAATTTGATCAACTTGATCGAAACCAGTTTTTCATGGAATTAGAAAGCAGAATTTTCATATAAGCAGATGTATAGAAAATTCAAGCGATTATGCAATTTTGTTCACTGCAGTTTTGATAGATATAGATTACCATTTTGAGAGACGTGAATTTTTTTTCAAGTAAGTAGATATCGTGAAAAGGAACCTACCTAAGTACCTACCTATGGTGTTTCGCAGTAAAGAGATATTTTCGTGATTTTTTTCATTGACACGTACAAAATATATCAAATCAATTCACCATCGCATCGTTTACATATCATGAAAATTGTTAAAAATAACATGGATATGTTTTTTTTTTCAAACTATAAAATCATTAAAATTTTAATAAAAATTAATCAAAAAATCTTTTAAATGTCATTAAAATTATTGATATTGTCACTGAAAGTGCATAAAACACCATAAAAATTAGTCAAAGCATCATCGTAGAAATTGTTGAAAATGACGTAAAAACGGGAAAAAGTGAAAACTTTATTAATTTTCATAATTTTTTCAATATTTTGAACAAGTTTTAACATATTTTGAAAAGTTTTCTACTTTTTAGAATTTTTCTCATTTTTAAACATGAATCCATTTTTCGGATAGTTTTCATTTCAAAATGCAAAAAAAAACCGGAAATATCATGAAAACTATCCAAAATGTTGTGAAATCGTTAAAAACATATATCATCAAATATGTTTGAACGAAAAGGTATCAAATCGGTTCATCATTTTGAGCATTGATTGATGATCTCTGCAGGGATCCTTTTTTTAGACAATTATACTGAGTATGACCCCAAACACTACATTTTTCAGTTTGAACAATTGGTATGAAAGAGCAAGACGCGGTTTATAGGGGGGATTTGGCCCTGAGCACCGAATTTGAAATTATCCAGTGGAAGTTGTCCTTATGGTCTAAAACCCCCGTGACAAAATTTTAATCTCGATATGTCAAACTTAACCCCTTCTAAAAGGGTTAAATGTGGATTTTCGTTAAAATTTCTATTTTTGTATCAAGGGTAATTTATGGAATTAAAAAAAAAAAATTCGAGCACTTTTTCAAGGTCAAATGGACATTTTAAGCTTTCTAACGGCCATTTTGGTAACCCCTTTCAGGGGTGCAATTCTGAAAAAAATATATATTGTGTACCTCGTTTAGATAAACAACCTCATAGAACTTGATATCGTTGTGTGTCATCTTTAAAAATGCAAAAAAGGGATTTGTTTGCATATTTTTTCCTTTTGAATGGGTTAATTGTGTGGTCGAAATTTTTTTCTCTTGCAATATATCAGTAATAACACCCAAATACCCCATCAATGTACATTTGGACCAAATTCTTTCATTTTTTCCCTTCTTTCCAATTTTCTTTTGAAATACTCAAATGACGCCATTTTGAGGACCCACAACCTCTTCAAGATAACCTAGGGGCCTAAAAATCACGTCTGGGCTTGTTTCAAGTCGACCTCTGCCATATATGTATTGCAATTTCAGCTAAATCGAGAAACTTTGATTTTTCTCAACTTAATTATTTCATGTAATATTTTCTAAAGTCAAAAATACTCAATTTTTGAAAAAAAAACAAAAAAGTCAATTGTACATCAAGAAAAATTTCAAAAACTCGAGTTTGTTGGAAAAAATGAAAAAAATCCAACGAAAAATCTTAAAATTGCTAGGCACTGAGTAGGTATTTGATCGGTTTTCCCCTTCCCTTCTATAAATATTTTCTACATGAGCCACTGGTGATGCATAAATTTGAGTTCATTCCGCATTTTGAATGAGTTGTCATCTGTGAACCCTCCCGATATTGCATTTAGATGAAAATTGCACTAGTCGTATTTCGTTCGCTTTAAAATACACTTACCTACACTCACACGATAAAATATATTATTTATTAGAATTTTCACTTATCTCCCATATCGAATACCAAACACAGCTTTGAAGGTATCTTTGAAGTTGGTTGATATTGCAAGGCCAATGCCATTTCCACCATCTTTGGTGCGATCCAGCGGGGGACTGAAATGTAACTCGAGCTCGTCGGCATCTCTCCGTACCACTCCATTAGAAAAGGTTAATTTTGTAAAAATATCGGCAAATAGGAGAAAAGACGTTAACGAAGTTGCATTCGGTTTTCTTTGGTCTATTATTCTTTCATCACGGTACGTTTCACCCTTGGAAAAAGTGAAAACGCATTACGTATTTACCAACGTGCGGCATAGCGTGGTTTGGTTACCGCACCTTGTACCGTGCCGTACCGTATTCGCAGATCGCAGCTGCTAAGTATTGCGTTACTTTTGAGTAGCTATATGTAGTAAACTCGTAGACGACGACACGATGCCAGCAGCATCGCAAATAGTACTCTAGAAATGCGATCCTTTCTAATGCTACGATAATGAGAGAAGGACGCTTTAAATAATTCATTTTACCAAATTAAGATTTTATACTTGGGTATACTTACGAGTACATAAGCTGCTCTCAAGCAGTCGTTTCTCTAAATGGAGCTTGACGAGTGTTCGCACTTCTGAGACTAGGCTGTTTCCCAAAATATCAATGTACCTTTACCTGGGCGAAGAGTATAAAATCGCAGTAACAAGATAATAGCATCGGAGCGGCACATCAAAGGAATTCGTATAAAGATACGATTAATTAGCCCGACGACTCGCGGATAAGGGACGAAGAAAAGAGGATTAATTTGATAGGTGCAAGTTTGTGCCTTTCGTTGGCAATAAAGTCCTCGTACATGTTGCGGTTTACTCGCTGTCTGAATAATTTCGCTAGATTGGCTTTATTTTCGCAGAATCTAGAGAGCCACCGGGTCCAGTTACCTTCGGCTCGGTTCGACTCCGCTGACTAAGTTTTCTCCTACGAAAAGTTGTATAAAGCGTGTTTTTGATGCACATTTTAAAACATGCGTATCCGATTTCCTCGTTTGATGAGCAAAAAAAAAATGTTGAAAAGGTTTAAAACGATTTTTCTTGTCAGCTGCCGGGTATTTGCTACGGTATAATCATCGTGAGTACTTTTATTTTCAATTAATGACAGTCCTGCGATGGAAATAGCGTTGGAAAAATAATAGGTGGTTTAAGTAGTATTTTGAGGGCTGATACGAAAAAAAAGATATGAAAAAATTTACCTTTTTTTCATCACTTTGAAGTCAAGAAATCGATATTTTGGGCGAACAAGGGGTGTTACGAAAAACATGAATAGAAACAAAATTGTAGAGCGTAAAAAAAAACCTCCTGGACCTACTGGTTATTTCCATTTTTTCTAGCTTGACATAATGTCTGACTTTATCTAATTGTAAGTTCACAGAGTCGGATACAATGTTATCATGTCTCGTAAAATATCTAAATGTCACATTTTGAAACAATCTAAATTTTTTCAAGTTCAAATCAAAAATCAACTGATCATTTTATAAAATTTTTAAAAATCGAAAAAGTTAGAATTTTTGAAATTTTTCAAGTTCAAAAAAACATTTAAAATCTAAAAAAATTTTCAAGCCCAGAAAGTCTAAAATAGTCTGGCAAATCGATGGAAATCTGAAAATTTCAATTCTAAAAAATTCTGGCAAAAAAATCAGTATGATCTTGGAAATTTTTCAACTTGAAAAAAAAATAGTGGAAATCAGAAAAATTTGAAAATTTCAAGTCCAAAAAATTCTCACAAAAGAACTCAGCATGATCTTTGAAGCATTCCAACTTTAAAATATCAGCGGAAATCAGAAAAATCTGGAAATTTCAACTCCTAAAAATTATGACAAAAAAGTCAGCACGATCTTTGCAATTTTCCAACTTGAAAAAGAATCAGTGGAAATCAGAAAAATTTGAAAATTTTTCCAGGTCCAATAAAGTTTGACAAAATGTCTGAAAATTGGCGAAACCGAATTTTGTGACGGATTTTCATGACGTTTTTCGCAAGTTTGGTCATCGCAAAAGTATTTCCTATGCTAACGATTCCATCACGTCAGATATAATCTTCCCAAAACTAATTTTTTTTTGAGAAAATTTACCTATTTTTCATCATTTCGAACTCAAGAAATCAATATTTTGGACGAATGAGGGGTCCTTTAAAAAAATGAGTAGAAACAAAATTGTAGAGCGTAAAACTTCCTTTCCCTAACGAGCAATTCGTTTTTTTCAAAGGGGTTTCAAGTTTTCAAGATATTCCTACCGAAAGTTGGAAAATTTAACTTTAATTCTCTATCGTAAATATCTCGAAAACGTGACCCCCTAGAAAAAAAACTAATTGCTCATCATAGAAAGGAAATTTTACGCTCTACAATTTAGTTTCTGTATTCATTTTTTTCATAGGAAGCTTAGTTCCTTCAGAAAATAAATTTTTTAAATTAATTAGTCATTTTACGTAACTATTGAGTTGTTTTTTTCTGATTAATCGATTTTTTGGGCGAAGAAGGGGTCCTGCGAAAAAAAGTAATAGAAACGAAATTGTAGAATGTTAAATTTCCTTTCTCTAATAATCAATTACTTTTTTTTCTAAGATGCTTAGTTTTCGAGATATCAACGATGAAAGATTATAGCTGATTTCTCAAATTTCAGTAAAAATATCTCGAAAAGTAAACTAAACTAAAAACATTTTAAATCTACTCAAAAAAATAGATCAGAATCATCTCACCGAACCGAACCAACATTTTAAAAGTTTCAAAATGCAAGACTGTGTGATCGAATGTAAAGAATGCCCGGATTGTGGGCGAGGAAAGACTGATGCATCATGGAAGGTAAAATTTTTCATTTTGGTCAAACGATAATGATGCTGTTCTACGGCTGGTGATTTAATTAATAGCCAAAGTGACGCGTGTAAACCGTAGATAAAATATTAACGACGAGTTCATTTAGTGCGAGAATTTCATATACACGGTTAACTTTCAGCAGGAGGTTGGTAAAATAACCAGTGGATACGTAGAAACAAACAAACACCAACATCGTAATACACAAATTGTACGTATATAACTTTATCATCAGCAGCTTTCATATTACGACTATTAGTTGCACCGAGTTACAAACAACAATTTCAAAATCGAAAAATTAATTTTCTTTCGCTACAAAGAGGAGCCACGAGCTCCGTATGACGTATCGAGTTGAAAGACGTCGGTACCGTGGAATTAAATTAAACGACGAAATGATCAATGAGAATCCAATACTTTTACAATTTAGTAAAGTGTCGGTGGATTTTTTTCTGTTGGCGAAGCATGTGGATTCCACGTTCCACCCTAACCGTCGGCAGCTAAAGAAAGGAATGAGTCATCCTGTGTGATGCATTTTTGCGCCCTCGAGGAGAAAATCCGCCCCTAAGAATATCATGGTAATATTTTCTCATAAAGTTGTTCTTATAACAGCGCGTTTTCCATTTTATGACATATTCGTAATGAAAATAGTTATTAGAATTTTTTTCCTCTAGCCGAAAGTAAACGAACCGTTTTCAAGTCGTATTTAAAGTAAAAAAATCTTGATATACGAATAAGCTTACGGTAAGAAGACGATTTTTTTCTGTTCGTTTTTCCACTCGGTTCGGCGTATAATAAAAAGAATTAATTCGCGAGCTGTAAATTCACCTACCCGACTGTTTTTAACTCAACCTGCTGGTTGATTCTGGCGAAGACGAAGACGAAGATTACATTTTGTTGGGAATTTTACGTTTCGCTCGAGACGCGACCTTATGTTCGAGTATAAAGTAAGCTCGAAAAGTTGTCTAATTAAGATAAGTTATTTCATTGTGTAGTGACTTTCGTAATGTCACGAAGTGTCACGACGACGACGGCGACGTAACGAAATAATTTAATTGGTCCGAATTAAGTATAAAGTGACGGCTTAAACGCCCAAGTTTTGTTCACTTGTGTTGAACATAGCGAATGATGTAATTCGACTTTTTACCGGAGTACGCTTTTATTAAATAATTATTTTTCTCTTTGATTCGAACGAATTTCGAAATAAACGATGCGACGCGACGGTGTTGTTGCCTGATTTAGTAAAACTTTACGTTTTTCAGTGATTTTCGTCAGCGAATGTTTGAGTTTTGAGAGAATGGTTTATGTTGAGAGAAATACGAGTAAATGGCGAGCTCTTTATCGTGAAGTTTGGGTTAATTTTTTGCCATGTTTTCTCCCTTGGTTTCTGATTTTGTACGTGAGAAGGGTAAATTCTTCCCAAGGTGAAACGACTGCTACGTAAAAACGTAGAAAGCTAAAACGAGGATTTTTTTTCTCGAAATCTTGAGATAGTTCGTATACTGTGCAAGTGTGCGTCGTCGAAAAAGTCGTAAATTTTCTTACATCAATGTTTGGTACTTACCCAGTGCACCGCAGCGGCCCCCCTTTTGAAAAATATTTTTTCCAGGTCTCCTGCTAAGTAACCTACGAATAAATAAAGTTATTTATTTTTTACTTGGAGATGTGTGCGTTGTGAGGGCTTATCTGCGAGAAATTCTCAGATGCGTTTTGTATCGTAGTGTATACGCAGGGGTAGAGTGAGTGATGGGATTGAATGGAAAGGCAGGAAATTATGAAGTATGGATTATGGAGCAAGGGGTACGTAAAAATATGTAATTTTGAGAAACGCGTTTTGAAAAAGAGCAGGGGTGGAGCAATCGAAGGGATGATGATGAGTGCCCTTGTGCTGTTTGAAAAGTTGAAGATTTCCAGTTGTAGATGCCGATTGGGTGAATTTTATTCATTTTTGTATCGTGGTTATGGTGTTTCGCAGTTTGAATTTTTATACTTGGATTAAAAAAAATTTTATATTTTATTATTTTTCATTCTGCGAAAAATGTTGATTGCTAAAATATCCTTATAACATTTAATTTATTTTCAGTCAATTTGGCATATTTTAATCCAAACAAACATGAATGATGCTATAAAATGGAAATTAGATCGAAAGCAGAAATAATTTACTCTTGAAAAAAATTTACGATTCAATTAATGCATAATATGTAAAATACAAGGTGTCTGGTTAATGGAATATCGATGTGGGAAGGGAACAGGAGACATTCTGCCTTTAAAAATAGCGAAACTACATTTTTCATTAAAAAATCTGGTTAATGTGGAACAATTATTGTAAATTTTTCCAGAAAATCTGAAAAAATTTCATTCGAAATTCTGAATAAAAAAAAATTATTTCTGATTGGCCCACAAGATGAATTTGAAATTCAAAATTCTTATATGAGCTTCAAGCCCGGTTTAGGGTAGGGAGTGATGGCCGATTGGAGAGAGGTACAATCGTGTTTCAAGCCCGAAAAAAGGGCGTTTTAATGAAAAATCAATCAAGTAACCAAAATTGAGTGGAAAAAATTACGAAAGTGTCCACCTTTTTACTTGGCAAATCTTGGAAATTTTGCATTTTTAAATCAAAATCATGAAATCATTTTCAAAAATATAGAAAATCATAAAAATCTTTTTATAAAAAAATGATTCAAATTTATGATTTAAAAACATGATTTTTCTCGCTATAAAAAATCACGATTCATAAAAATAATTAATTAAGTACCTACGTAAAAATCTTGAAATTAGAACCTCTTTTTGATCAGTGCAAATAAAATTGCGAAGTTCAGAGCTTCAAACAATATTGGCTTTTTTCATTTTGGCATTTCAAGCTCAACTAAATGTAAAAAACGTGATTTTATTTTGATGATTTTTTAAAAACTGAAAATCATTTCTACAAAAATAATTTTGAATCATCACATTGAAATCATTCACATTTCACTTCAATGATTTAAATATGATTTTAATGATTTTTTTTGTAAATGATTTGACCATCGTTGATTTTGAATGGGAAAAATTGTAAAAAATTGCACCTGAAGACTGACATAGGAAAATTTTAAAAATTCTCTCAAAGTCGAAAATTTAAAAATTTTGCCTGCTTCCTCAATGAGGCCAACTTTAATTCGTCCCTGAATGTCAGTGAAATTCGATGAAAAGAATGTGATCCTAAATAATTATATCACCTCCTATCACCCCCCTCCCCTTGAGAGTAAATCCTAAATTTGAGCCCGATGAGTCCATGTGTAGATTTTAAATGTTATCTATATTTATTCAGTCCCTTCATTTTTTATACTATGCAAAATATTCTTTCAATAAAATTAGTTCAGCTTTCAAAGTACTATAATTTTTTTTAATTATTTTTCAACAATATTTTTATGTTTCAAAATTTGTTCGTAATGCCTTCCATTTTGAATTTAGACAAAAAAATCATTTTTGGGAAATTTTTTCAGTTTCATGGTTTTTCTAATTTTCATGATTAAAAACACGTTTTGTAGTTAGTATTTTTCAAGAGAGCATTGACTCCGTTTATTTTAAGGGTAGGCAACTTCATTAAATTTTTTTTCTTAGCGGAATTGAAGTACCTACGTAGTTTTGCTCATTTTTGGGATAATTAGTTACAATATCATTTGAAAAAGGGTCTGCATTTTTACTGTCGGGGGGGGGGGGGGGGTGTTTTTTTATTGTTTCGGGGGGGGGGGGGGGGGGGAATTGTTTTTTCATGATTTTTTCGACACTTTGCCTATTTGAAATGAAGTGAGAGGTTTTTCGAATTATTCATTTTTCGATTGATATTTTTGAAAGAGACACCCCCCCCCCCTTCCTCAAACATTATAAACTCAAAATTTGAATTCTTGATCAAAAAATGATGAAATTTTGAAACCCTATAGATATCTTTGAAATGAAGCAGGCTACAAAAAATGAAATTTTGTGACATGACATCAAACTTTTTTTAGTATTTTTCGAACAATTTTTAAGAAATTAGAATCTGTCCAAGATGTCAAGCTGAGAAGGGCTTTCAAGCCAATTTTGGAAAAGCTTGAAGTTGAAATAAAAGTAAATTACGCAAACTTATAAAAATTTTCCATTGATTTGACATTTTTGTAACCTTTCAACGGTCTTAAATTTTTTGACATGGAATTTTTAACCTCTTTTCTTTCTTGGAATTACTCCCTGCGATTTGCAATCTCGAATCGAATACAAATTTCATTCGTTCGTCTTCGATTGTCCTTCTCTCTTTCATAAAATAATTCAATTAGTCGTGTTTTGTCTTCGCTTAGTTTAGGTTTCAAATATTATTTGTAAGTAAATATCGATTTCAATTAATTAAAATTTGGAAACGTAGGAGCCATTCATTTCAAATCTGGTTATAATTCTTGTAAATAGAAAGAGAGACGAAACGTTACGAAATCCATCAAAGTAAAAATAAACTCGAAAAGTAGGTTAGCAGCACGTAACGTAATGATTTCCGAACTATTCTCTTTTTGTAATCGATTCTTATCAAAATTCCATTTCGATAACAAAAAAATTAAAAAATTATCCAATTTAATATCTTTTTTCGTCTCGAAAAAAAAACGACAATATGGCAACATTCACGATAAACTACATCGTAAAATGAACACCCTCGCTGTATAGATCGTCAGATACCATCATAATAACACGATACAGGTAATAATTAGTCTTGATACACATAAAAGGGCAATTAATTCATCTTCTCATCGTGCTTATTAAACCAAACCTGCGATTTGAAACAAGTCTATAAGGTCTCGTATACGTACTTAAAATAGCACGACACAGGTATTCTCACAACAACTATCTATCGAACTGAAAACGTCGCTTCATTTCGTTAAAAAATAAAAACGATTGTTATACGTGTACAAATGAACTACCGCGCTGTTGAAAGGAATTCGCATCTTGTAAAGTTGTAAGGTTTCAGGGTTAAATTCTTACATGGTTTTTGTCTTTTGTCATCGAGACCGACTGCGAGCTGGCAAAGCACACGTGAAAAAAACTCGTACCTACACCTAGACAGCAATTTGTGGAAACAATATGCCTTTTACAGAATTCCTCTTCGAGCGAATAAATCACGTTGTAGGGCGAAATTCTAACCAGTAATTATTCATGCTCGGTGGTAATTCCATATACGCCGGGTCTAGATACGACTGGCACCGCAAAAATTCACTTTGTACGAACCCTGCGACTGGATTAGATAAAATTTCCCAACCACAATCTGCATTTGTCACGATGTATAAACCCAACGAAAGTTCACTTTTTTTCCTCGACACCTTTTCGATTACTTTAATAAAAGCGAATTACTCGTTCGAATGAAACGATTCTTTTCTCTATGCAATTTCGCTGTCGAAGGCTAATAATGAAAAAAAAAGAAAGGGAAACGTCTCGCGGAACGGACAACCCTATTTTTGAATTTTAAAAGCGCAATTCAGCTTGTATCGTGTTTTCTTTTTTTATACCCAAGGTTACAGCACCTTATTTTATTTGCTATACAATCTCGTCGTCTCGAAAATGCAAACCCTCGGTATGAATTTTCTTTCTAACACGAGGCAAATTTGTAAAGTTTTTGCTTTTTTTATGAAAATAATATTTTTTCTGTTTTGTCTTCCCTACACAGTTTTACCTTCGTTGCGATGGTTGGAAAATAAAAATATAAAAAAAAGAGCTTTGAGATTACCCCTTATGCCACCTTCACCTTCGTCTAACCTATGTAAACATACTTTTCATATTAATGAAGTGGTTTCATCGGTCCCAGCATTTCACCACCAAGGAATTGTTTCATGAAAATGGTTCAAAAGAAAACTTACATGAGGTGACTTTGCTTTTACACTTTAACGAGTTCGAACGACACGTTTCTCAATCATTTCCACTGAGATATTTAAAAATTCATTTCATCGTTATAACTTTTTGCTGTTTTTGTTCTATAGGGTCTGATTTGATTTGTATTATTATTTGACATTTTACACTCGAATCGACCCGGCGACAATTCGCCAAGCCAATAAAATCATCGACTTGGTGAATTTAAACTCGCAATAATGGTTTAAAGAAACCATAACGGTTGCAAAATAAATGGAAAAAACAAATCAAAATCGATGTAGTTACTTAACACGAATAATTTCCCACTTCGTACCACATATTGAGTGATTCTAAGATATATAGTCTGTCTCGTAGAAGGAAAAGTGCAACTACCCTAATCAACAACCTAATGCAAGTCTACCCCATAATCTGAAATATAAAGAATTATTTCCCCGGAGGCAAGACCATTTCTTCTTTTCACTCTCTATTTTCGTTCAACACCCTGAACCATTACAAGTTTAATACTATAGTTAAACGAACCTCTTGCTATTTCCTCACTTGTCGAAGGTTCTACGCATACAGACGTGCAACGATGTATCTAATTTTCATTTCGAAAATGCCCCTTCCATCGAGCTTACTTCAATCAACGCGAAATAGTTTGTTTTGTAGCCTTCTCGCCAAGGTTTTTATTAAATAAAATCCACGCAGTCGATTGAATTACATCATAGGTTTGCCATACAGATGGCTGTGTTTAGCGAAATTTGCAAAAACAGTATTTCAAAAGGCCATTCGAACGATTAAGAGAAAAGTTGCAGCTGAGCTGTGGCGTCTACGAACCCAAGGCCTATTTCGACATGAAAAGTATTCGGCGAAAAGGGAGCCAGAAAAAATTGCATCCTGTGGAATTCGTACATAACGAACCTAATCTGACACACCATGTTTTCCAACTCAACAATTTCTCCTATCGTATTTCTCGTCGCATGTTATTGGGTATACATCATAATAACGTTCGTATCAGAAAGAAAAAAGCGTAAACGAATGAAAAAAATCGTGTTTTCTCAAAACCTCGTATACCGTGTACCTCAACTCTCCGTTATAAATCTTTCGCCTCCGCCGTAATATACGAAATATAGAATAAAAATGAAACTAGAAGCGTATATGCAATGCTGTATACATACGTGTACGAAAGAAAGCGACATTTCTGCCAATCTAGCACCCTATGGGCGTAACAAACCTGTCCAAATTTCCAAGCTAGGAAAAAATTACATATATACTGCGATTTGCACACCAACTGCTTATTTATTCATGCGAAACCGAGGGAATTCTTTTTCAAAGACCAGCACATGTTTTTTGTTGATTTTTCCTCGTTGTGGAAAATTTTTCACGTATTAGGTACCCAGAGCCAGCGAAGTCGTGGTATCTGGGTATGGAGGAAAAATTTATATCTAATTCGTGTTTGGAAATTTTTCTGTTTTGTTGGTATGGTTGTGGTTTGTGGTTTGTAACGTGACATTGACGTGAGAGACGTTTGAATGGTCGTTTGTGTGCATAATTTGTATTTTGCATGGAATAATAAAATGTAAAAATGTTAATTTTGAAAGGCATACGGCAGCTTGTGGATCGTTAAAGTGGTTCTATGTAAGTTCGTGCAATGGAGAATAATTTTGTTTGTGTTTGTGAGTGAAAGGTGGACGTTATTACGAATTTAAAAGAAAATAATTCAAATTTTGATAAATTGAGATGATTGAAGTAACCAAATCTTATCAATAACAACATTGCAATATTGGATTTTTTTAAAGTAAAATTTTTGCAGAAAATCAGCTTTTCTGACGCAGTTACTGCGTAAGAGGTTTTTTCCTTTGAATTCTATACTTTTGCGATTCATCAGATTCTGAGTCAAATGGCCCCAATTTGTTAGCACATAATTGACTTATTTTACCATGAAAGAAGATGAAAAGACATGGTCTATTTCGAGTATAAAAATGCTCCATAAGGACATGACATACTTTCAACTTCTTTCCACTTGTTAGGATAGTTTAAATTTGTTTGATAAATTGAGAAAAATTCATTTTAAAAAATCTTATTCCCCTCTAAAATATTTCAAGCAAAAAAGGTTGCTCAAACTTCATTCAATGTTGTGTTCGAAATAACAGAATGAGATTTTGTGAAAAAAATTGGAGTTCTATTCATCAATCTGTGTTTCGAACTAGAATGGAATGCATGTGCTGATAAAATATGTAGCTTATGCCCCTTATATACAACCTTTGAGGGTACATTCGTGGAAAAATAATTCTATTTGTACAGCACTTTTTTAAGATTTTAGAAAAATCAAACGCATTGGCCATTCCAAATCACCCGTATAGAATTGAATGAAAAATGAGTATCTGGAAGGGTGAAGGGCTAATGGAGCATCGAAAAAAGTCACACCGCAGTGAAATTTGTTTGTTCAACGATGTCAACAACACAATTAAAATTAACGGCGAAATTTTCCGCCATTATACCAAATTACCAAGATCAACTACGTAGGTAGTCTTTTTAAAATAAACATTTATTTGAAAAATTTACATTGTTAAAAATTTAGTTTTGAAAAAATGAAAGCAAGAAAAAAGTTTAAATAAGTATCGTGGAAAAGTAAACGTTGTCTTGGAATTTAAACAGTAGCAAAGTAGCATGATAAGTATAGAAGAGTGGTTTGTATACAGAAGGAAAAAAAACTTTTCCAAGTCTCTGAATATCTTGCGAAATTTGTTAGAAAAATACGACGAGGTTCCACCCCATTCCCCTATCAGTCGTGATCCTTCTGTAGGGGGTTGTACGGTTTCTCTTCTACATTATAACGTGGGTACTTTTTAATACGAATTTGTTCTTGGATGCTTTGCAAAAAATTCGATACATTTTCGTATTTTTTCCAAATTATGCCAATTTTTTTTATCAAATTTTTTATTTCTATGAAAAATGCACCCTAAAATTAGATGAAAAAAAAAATTGAAAACGCACATTTTTTCATGAAGGCAGTTTGAAAAAAAATAATTATATCACGAACAACAAAATAGTTTGTTTTTCATTACATAATACAGGATGTTGAATGAAACGCGTTCATTATTTTAGCCATAGATGTAATCAAGTAGACAAACAAAAACGTTATCGTGATTGGTTGCCTGTCTCGTAAATTGAAGGGACTATGAATTTTTAAAACCTGAAAATAATTATTTTTCAGACATTCGAGAGTAACTAAAAAATGTCCTGATCACTCAAATGATGGTCGCGCTGGATAGTGTTCAAGTGGACGATTAAAAAGTGTGATTACAACAGATTGCCTGTCTTTGATATTGAAGGGGCAAGCAAAATTTTAAAATTAATCAACATTTTAATTCATTTTCCTCCACTTTTTTCACCATATAAAGGGCTCTTGCTACTTGCCAGGGATAAGAGGGGGTTGTGGAGGGGATGGGTGCTTGTGGGTGATGTTGGGGGAATGGGTCACCAGAATTGAAGATTAGGGAGACACAAAGGAGACTGAAGAATGGAGTTGCTGAAGTTTCCAAGTAGAAACCATCATTTTTTGGGGGGAGACCAAGCCGGCCTTCTCTAAGCAACACCATTGGACAATGGACACTAAAATAGAATTTTGAGCCAAAACAACGTTCGAGTTCAAAACACGATATAAGTTGAGTATTGTGGTAATATTAAGGTTAAAAATTTCATTAAGCAATTTTTTCCGACAACCGATCCTTTTCTGACCTCTCTTTAGTGACGCCACTGAGAAAAATCTTCCCATACAATTATTATATTTATGTATTAGAAAAGATAGGGAAAAAAATGCTCCTTTTTCACGATACAATGAACTGGAATTTTTCATCATTTTACTTGCAACAGGCAATGAGGCAACTTTACGATGTAAAATGTCTAATAATTCGTCTTGGAACATTTTTTCCTTTTAAATTGACCCTTTTGCAATAAATTTCGAATCCAATTTGCAACACATTTTACGCTTGATTAATCCAATATAAAAATTAAGAATAATGCTCGGTATTACGATTTTATCGCCGAAATAGAGCCTCTTAAATTACCTACGTACTTGTATATTTTCGTTGGGTTACGCACAAAGCGAAAAAAGTTGCCCTACTTTTCATTTATAATAGGTTTTATATAGCTGGAGCTTGTGTAGGTACTCGTATTAATCGGTATGGTGACACTATCGGCATCGTTCCAACTTACTCTCATTTCCTGCGTACTAGTCATTTTTCTTTTTGTCGTCTTAGTCATCGTAAATGTTTAATGATTTGAAGGGTTATTAATATTTTTCTTTGTTTAACTCTCGCGTGCGCAGACTCGCGCCGAATACATTATCGAGAGCACACCTTCTTTATGGCCAATTGATAAGGCTCGTAGGCCACAGGGCGCTATGATTTTCCGCTCTTAACTCGGTCACGACTTGTGAAAATTTGACACGTTAGTCAAATCGACTGAATTATTTCGAAGCAATTTCCTCGTACGAAAATTTCCATCATTGTGAACGAGCGAAGAAAATTCGCCTGAAAAGAAATCGACGTTTAAACCGCGATCAGAATACGATTTTATAAAAGGTTAAATGAAACCGGGAAAAAGGCGGAAATTGGGACGATAAGCCTAGTCATAGGGTGAAGATTGGATAAAGAGTAATTTCCAATTAGGTGTTCGAATGCGAACAAGGAACGAGAAAGGTGGCTTCGGAGATCGAAGGGGAAACGATATTAAAAGCCGACAGGTTGAAAAAATTCATCGAGATGTCGCGGCCTGATAACAGGACTCGGGTATCAATAGAATAAGCGACGCTGAAAAACTCCTTTTATCCGAAAATAATTACGAGGAAACACGACGCAGATCGGAAAATTGAACTCGTTTTCCAAAAGTTTAATATCTTTTCGACTTGTTTTCTCGCCGACGAAGGGGGGAACGGATCGTGCTCGAAAACGGGGAGAAAAATGTAAAAACAACAATGGTTCGCGATCCGAGTTGTTTTTAAATTGATTCGGTATCCGGTGAAATTTCACCGAGCCAGGAAATCTACCGGAGATATTTTACGGAGGTGTCGATGTACGCGGGGTTAATGAACACGCCCAAACAGTGATGAGCATTTTTGACATACTTGCCAACTTTGTGTGCAGTATACGCGCTAATGTGAAAATATTTCTTTCCAAGGTACCGAACGTGTATTACTATGTGGATAAAATGGCAAATATTTACTTAAAACTTCTTCTCTATACTCATCCAAAAAGGATTTCGTTATTTTCGCTTTTCAACACTTGCCATTAATTACGACTTACGAGCAAATTAATTTCCTGACTGGAATATAAGAGTCGACGTATTGAATTATGTTCGAGATATAACCCAAGTCGAATTTTACCTCGATAAGTGCAGGTGAATAGACCTTATTCTGAAGATGCTGTAAAAGTTTTTTTTTCACACTTTTTATGGGTATAACGAGCCCATGGAAAGGATGTGTTTTCTAATTCCTTTTCATAATATACTTCTCGAGCTATAAAGAAATTCGCCTTTCAAATGATAAACTTACGTTAATCACCTCACGAGGCTTACTTTTTATGAACTGCGAATGATATCTTTTGCTTCGAGGGGCATCTTACACAATGGAAATATTACCGAACATTTTTAACCTTCGTTTTAGAATTTTTGACGTCGATATGTCTTATGACTAGGGGTCAATTTGAAAATTTTGTCCATTTTGACATGGATATGTCTTATGGCTGAGGTCAATCCTAAAATTTTATCCATTTTTCGTGTCCGTAAAAAAAGTCACGAAATGACTTTTAGATATTTTGTCAAACTTCTTTGGACTCGGAAAACTTTTCAAATTTCCTTGGAACTGAACTGTTGAAATTGAGAAATTTCAGAAATAATGTTGACTTTTAGACATTTTGTCAGACAGCTTTTTACCTAAGGCTGACTTTTAGACATTTTGTTGGACTTTTTTGAATTTGAAACAATTTTCAAATTTCGAATGACTTTTTGTATTTGGAATTGGATTTCTAAAATTTTTTAAAGAATTTCTATTACGAAATTCATTTACGAAAATCCGTTACAATGACTTTTAGATATTTTGTCTGACTTTTTTGAACTTGTAAAATTTTTCAAAATTTAAATGACTTTTTAGATTTGAAGGAAATGCCGGAAACTTTTTGTTAGACTTTTAAAAACTTATGAATTTTAAAGAGACATATCCATGTACCAATATGTCCGTTTGAAAAGTAGATCTATTTTCTCTATTTCTTTCCTACCTGATGATACTTGGGCGACGTGAGTCACAGATGATTCATATACGTTTGATGTTTAAAACGCAATATTGCTAGAAATAAGAAGTAAAAGATGCGTAAAATAAAGCGATTCTATTAACTTTCCAAATGTCTCGTCCTAGAACGTGTATTAATAGCTGAGGTAAACGTATCGGCGACCTTTTTCGAGTTTTTCTTCACGCATTATTAAATAATAAGATTTAAACGTGTAAAACACCCTTACCCGAGTGTAATTTATTTTTCGCCAGATGAAAACAGACGTTTCAGCTTTAAGGTTTAAAATTTCCGAAGGTAAAGAGTCCTCAGTGAAAGGATGGTAAAATTTATGACATTTGTAAAGGTCGTTTTACTTAGAGTCTTTTTCTATAAAGGAAATAATTCTTTGCCTGTGCTGCGTGGATGGAGTTTTTTTCTCTTTTTTTTCTGCTGTCTCTGTTGTCAAGTATATAGTGGTATCTTTTGCGGATTCCCAGGAGGATGTGGTTTGTAATTTTTAGAGCTTACTGTTAGACTGGTTTTTATAATGATTTTATAGATGTGCAGATATTATTAGCCTATCTTTTATTTGAGTTTGAGGTTCTCGTGTCTATACGTCGACGTCGTATATACGAGTATTGATCGGATGAAAATCATCAAAGGGTTCAATCAGATTAGATAGTATTTATTTTTCTACCCGATTTAATGAGTGTGCAGAAAGGACGAGCGAGTTGGAAATAATGTGTGGTCGTTTGATTGTTTTTTCTATTTTTAATTTAGTGTGTGGAAAAGTTGAAAAATCAATGTAATTGCAGTACCTGCGTACTTGTTTACGTCGATTTGAACATTTGAAGGGGGTTTGATTTGATTTTTTGCTGTTGTGTGAAAATTTAATTTAATTTTGAAAAATTGATCTTGTATGTTTTCATGTTTCCATTCTTTCTTCTCGATATCGTGATTTGTTTCAACCCCTCTCCCCTCTCTCGTTCCACCTTACCTTACATCATATAAAAATATTGCGAATAATTTGAGCATAAAATATTACAATTCAGTATTTCAAATTAAAATTTTTCAAATTTTTATTGGCATTTATTAATATTACACGGGTTGGAGCATTTAAAAGGTAAATTTTTGAAAATCAAAAAAACTGTAAAGATCTCGAAAACCAAATCCTCTAGAAAAAAATATTAGCTCATAGAAGAAAGATAATTTCAAGGTCTACAATTTTCATCCCTTGCATTTTTTTCGTATCACCCTTAGTTTGACCAGAAAAGTCATGTTTATGGGGCATTTACAAAGTCGATAATTTCAAAAATGAAACGACTTTGACTACAAAAATCTCGCAAACTGAGCCCCCTAGAGGAAAAATAGTAGCTCATAGAAGAAAGAGGAATTCAAGCTCTATAATTTTCATCCCTTGCATTTTTGTCGTACTACCCTTAGTTTGGCCAGGAAATCCATTGTATGTTTTGAATAAAATACGTAAATTTTTTTCATCATTTTCACAACCATCAACTTCGTAAATTCCCATAAAAATTAATTTTTTGACCAAACTAAGGGTGCTATGAAAAAAGTGTAAGAGATAAAAATTGTTGAGCTTGAAATTATCTTTCTTTTGCAAGCTATTACTTTTGTTCACAGGGAGCCTAGATTTACAGATTTTTGCAGTCAAAGTATTTTTCAATTTAATTTCAAAACCATCGACTCTCTAAATTGGCCACCTTGCATGTTGAGCAAGGATTTTTTTGGAATGTCATATGTAAGTAAATATATCATTACGATTCAAAAAAATTTTCTGAAAAATGAGCCTTATTTAATTAGGTATATTTTAAGGTTTTAAATGTATATTTTGTTAATTAAGACATTTTATGGACATTTTCGTCATATTTTAACATTGTTTTAACATTTTTTTTGAATATTTTGAGTATTTTTAGCCAAAATTTGGTTTTTTACCTATTTCTGAACAAAAATAATTATTAAAAAATTGCCAAACGAAAAAAATGATTTTCTTTTCATAATGTGAATAAAATGAACTTTTTTTTAGAAGTACAATACTTACTTCTTCGCTACGAATTGAGGTAATTCTGATGAAATTCAAAGAGTCAAATGATTTTCGACAATTCTGGTGTTATTATGTAATTTTAATCCAAAAATTTCTTTCCAGGGATAAAAATATTCATATTTTGCATTTTTGCAGATTTCAGTTTGTAAAATGACTCCGAATTCAAAGTACATAATTCGTTTTCATTGACATTTTATAAAGCAGTGAACTAAGTTCGAATACTTTTTATAAATTTAATTTTTTTCCTAAAAAGACTCATTTTTTATCACTTTTCATTATATAATTTTAAATATTATTACACCAATTTCGCTTCTTTTATCGTTTTCAAATATTTTTAAAAATGAAATTTTATCTTTATTGGGTACAGTAATTCCATTCTTCATAAATAGGTCGATGTTATCGATACTTATATATATTTTTTTGCTTCGCTTTGTCAAATAAATTGAAATGAGCTCATCATTTTCGTAAACCTTTGTATTTGTTTCGAAAATGATTGCCTCTAATGGTCAAGTAGAAACGTTTCATATCACTGTGCCTATTGCTATTTTATCACTCTGAAGAAATCAAAATCACCCAAGAAAACAAAGAACACGCAATTTCTATGTAGATAAATGAAGTAATATTTGAAATTGAACTACATATTTAAGTGGATTTTATAAATGAACAGTTGAAAAGTGAATGCTCAGCTGATAATAATATTTTTTTTTCAGATAAAATTTGTGTATGAAAATAGTACCTATTTGAACTAGTATCACACTCATTAATTGAAAATTTGCTGTTATGAATTTTTCAAAGTCTAAAAAATCCCAAATGCCTCCTTCAATTTCCGAAGGTAGATACCTATTGTTGAGTATGATTTATTGACCATTTTCATGCTTTTTCTCACGTTTGTTAGTCCCTCACTTTTCCCCCTCCCACTCCTCAAACATGAAATCCAAAAGTTACTGATTTTTCTCTGAAATTGAGCACAGATGATGGAATTTGATATTATTGGGGGGGGGGGGGGGGGATGTTATAAACTGAAAATTTTCAACTTGAATAGGATTTTTTCAGGCTCAAATGAAATTTTTTTATTTTTTCCTATTTTAATTGCAAATTTTTCCAACTCTTTGAAAAAAGGTTATCACTTTTATATTTTCGATTAAAAAATAATTTTATGAATGAGGAAGTTTCCTCTAGGCTCCCTCCTCATTCAAGTGTTCTAATTTCTTATTACAAATACAAAGTAGACTTACTGGAGATTAAATTTTATTCCATTTAATTTTTTGTTTTGTTTTTTTTTCAAATAAAAGAAGACGCTTTGTGAAATTCAAGAAAACATCAGTGGAGTTTTATTGCCTCTGAAAATATTTTCGGTATGTATCTACCTATTTTTTATTTTATTTTTTTGTTAGTTATTCGTTTCCATTGTATTCGCGTTTTCTTCAGCCTACGTAAATTTCAAATTTAATTATACGAATTTCTTATTTGGCTAGATTTCAATTCATCCATTTTTGATAAATTTTTTATACGACTAAAATTTTTTCGAAAACGATTTCCAACCTTTGGAAAAACATTCGAGTGCATGTAGGCGTTGGTATTAAAATACACGAAATTCCAAATTCCAGACTTTTCATCGTTTGAAAGTTGTTCTTGAAATTAGAAAAATTTTACAAACCGGCTGACAATTTTATTCATGTGTTTTGGGTTAGGGTCTAGTCTGGATTTTTTTCCACTTGGTAATATCCGCGAGCTAAAGAGTTCAAAGTTCAAACGTCTTGGTTTTTTGTTCAGCTTTTCCTTTTACTTTTTCAATCAACTTGGAATTTTTATTCGAAAGTTTTTTTTCCCTTTCGAAGTAAATATCTCGAAAGATGATTTTAACTTGGCTGGTAAAAGTTTAAAGAGGTAAAAATGTGCTTTTTACCTATACCTCGTATATAATTGCGGTTAATGGTAGGTAAATTCTACCGTTACCTATTTTGTTGTTTTTTTTCCTTCGCAATGCGGTGAAAATTTTAGGGAAAACGCGGTAAAAATTGATTTTACGCTTTTATAATTAAAGCGATGCTTGAAATATTTTCCAAACAATTTACAATTCACCCTGTTTTATAAATTTTTAATTATTTTTTATCGCCGAGAGTTGGCTGAATTGGCATTACTAATGAGTGTTTTCTGCTATGTTGTTTTTTTTTCTCTGTTTTGTAAATAAAACACGCGTGTAATCGGATTAAGATCCATTAAATGGTAGAATCGTTGTAAAATGCTCGCAGATCAACAAGTTGGCGTTAATTTGCGCCGGTAATTTGAAAATATTAACGCAATTTGTAGGTATTATTTACGTCGGGAATTGGGCTAACGTTGTTTGTTCGGATGGCATTCGAAGCGTGAAAGTTTTTATTGGTGTTATTGAAAAGGACGACATGTCATCGACAAAGTTTCGGTTTGGGTTTCGTTTTTATACGTAATTTAGTCTAGACACCGTAGACAATAGGTATTTAAAAGGTCAATATCCGTTTCATAAATGACGTTAATTGGATTTGACAATGTTGTCGAGCTCTGTGTGCTTGGGAAACTATCTAAACGCGAGTTTAAGAGTCTCTTGTAACCGAAGTGATAACAACCAGAGACGCATTATTTTTTTTAGGATTACGTATGTGCGGAGTTGAGAGCTGTGAGATGGTGACGATGAACCGAGAGCTTACCAGAGATGAGAAATACGTTTAATATACGTCGTTTATGAGAAACGAAAAACATTCGTGATAAAAGATGCTCGGGTATGCGATGCCGCTGCCGGGCGCCGTATGTAGGGTTTTGTATGATCGTATGGGGCATGGTAATCGTATCAGTTTTATACGACGAGTTATTTAACATGCGACAGTGTACGAGTATTTCAATGCCTTGGAAATATAAATGCACTCGAGCTAGGTAATTTGATTTTCGTTTGATACGAGCCAAGCCAAGTTCAAAGAGTATGAGGAAACACGCTTGGGAAATTGTATCGAAAATGGTGTTAAATATGCCATTACAAGTTCTAAGAATAATGCAATCATAATGAAAAATATTTCGCCGAAAAAACTTCTCGTACAAAGTTTGCAAAAGTAATTATCTTCGCACAAAGCTTTATTTAATTTGTGTGTAGGTTCACGACTCACGTGAATGCAAATGACACCACATTTGATCGTTATGTCCTCCTAACGCAAAAATTCGTTAATTAAGTAGACGTTGCGATGGGAAGTGTACGTAGAAAAAATAATAATAACAAAGCTCATATAAATTCAAACACCGGTAACGTTGGTACGTTTGGAATGAAAGTCGGCTGGTGCGAGATAAAAAAAATCCAATTTATTTTCTATGTGTACTCGTTATTGCAATTCGTAGTCCTAATATGAGACAGGGATATTATACGTGGTCGTATTCAAACAACGACGAGGGTTTCAATTATAAAATTTTCTTTCTTTTTCAGATAGGTGTACAGCTGCTGCGTAGGTGGTTTTTGTTTTTTGGACCAAAAAAAATATACACGTATTATAGATTTTCGCGGTGAATAAGATTCTCGTCGCAAGCCCCGTACTCGTAAAAGCCAGCATTGATGTGACGTGAAAGCTTATGATGATATATGGTTCAGACTTTATCGTTATTCTGCTCTACCTTACCTAGTGTATAGCTTGATGTACGTTATATCAAGTCTTCGGGTACTATAGTCACATCATCAATCAATGCTTTTTCCCCGCCATTGGTACCAACTCTGGAACAATTTATTCCTGTAGTACATCGTTGTGATCAAGTAACTTCCGGTACTTTGAGCAAAATACAAATAATTTATATTTAAATTAGTCGAGATAAGGTTTCGATGAAGTGGGTTTTATCGAAGTGTATCAATCTTTGGGAGTTGTTCGGTTGATGGTGTGGATGGAGAAATTAGATGCAGGTTGATTTTTCCTTTGGTGTTGGGTCCTTTGAATTTTGGAGAGAAATTGAAAAATGAGATTTTGAAATTTTATTCAGAATGATCTTGATTTATTGGCAAAATTGTGAGAAAAATTGTTTTTAAAATGGGTAATTTTACTGTAAGTTGAATTATTCCAATGACATTATCACAGAATAATCGGAGATTCAATCGAAGAGACAAACTCCAAGTAGAGAATATTAAAGATTACCAGGATTGAGGATGTAGCAGGTCAGTAGAGAGAGAGGAAAAGGAGGCACTTTGCCCCAGACTCAATTTTCTGGAAGGATCCGAGAAATGAAGAGCCTGAGATGGATTATGAATTATCTATCATTAATCTTACAGCCCTTACGCTCTCAAAATTAATTGAAAATTTTGAATTTTCAGATTTTCGAAAAATGAAAAATCAATCAATTTTTTATTAGCAGAAGGAGCAAAATAACTTTTTTTGCCTTATGCCAGCTTTGGGATATGGTCCCATCTTTGGAAGATTTTTTCGGATAAAAAATAAAGAATATTTAAGAAAATATTTGTATGTGCATACTTAACAAACCCACATCGAGGGGAACAATGGAACATCTATTTTAATTCAAATTAAAAATAATTGTCGAAGTAATGACCTTTCTGGTTAAAAAAAAATGCATTACAGTTGGGCAATAACTAGCAGGAAGAAATTTGCACTTTTTAAATTTTTTGAATAATTTATTTTTTCAATTCGCTTGAGGTTCACAAAGAAATGAGATTTTTATTTAAGGAATATTTTAAAGTTGAGAAATTTGATCTTGAAAAATTTTAATTATAATTTTTTCAGCATGGATTTGTTTTAGACCAAACGACCCAAGGGTTCGTTTATAATTTGGAAAAGAGGCAGGGAGCGAAAATTGGGTAAACAAATTTGAATGATTTTTTATTGTAATTTTATTGTATGTATGCCATTATTTTTAATGTTTCTACAAAACAATTTTTAGTCATAAATCAATGTTTTTTTTTGATAGAGAAGGTACAAAATTTACTTTATTCCAATTTATCATTATCATCTCCCCCCTCCTTAAATGAATTTTTATGAAAAAAATTATGGACATCTGGTATGTCTTTGGGCGGGGTGGAAATCCGAGAAATTTTTGCGTTACGTTTTTACGTCTGGAAATTTTTTACACTGAGGCCTGGATGGATTTTTGGACTTGGAAAATTTCAGAGATTCTCTAGAATCAGATGAATTTTTGGAATGGAAAATTTCACATTGTAAAAGTGCTTTTAAGATTGGAAAAAATGTTAAAATTTTCATAATATTATAAAAAGTGATTAAATTGATCAATTGTAAAAACTGTCAAAAAATCGTGAAAATTGTCGAAAATGTGGTAAAAATGATTGAAATATGAGGGTGTTTACGGGGTCATGGAAAAGTCAGGATTATGCAATAAAATTACGAAGTCATAGAAAATTCATGAATTTTTGACTTTCTATTAGTCAACTCAAAATTCAGATTAGGTTATTTAATTTGAGTTTTTTTTGTGAAGTTACAAAAATTTTATAGAAAAAAAAACACTTGATTTGTAAAAAAGGTCATGAAAAAAATGCTAAAAAAAATCATAAATTTCCAAAAAAAAAAAAAAAAAAAAAAAACTTCAGATAGACATCCTGAATTGCCATAAAAATTGTTGGAAATGCCACAAAAATGCCCTAAAAATCATGAGGACTATCGAAAATTTCGTAAAAATTCATTTAAAATATGGAAAAAAGTATCAAAAAATCATGAAAATTGTGGAAAATGTTGTTAAAATTGTAAAAATGTTGACAAAAATCTGTAAAAATGATCAAAAACCCTAGATAATCACAGAAAATTTTGTAATGCATAATTGTTAAAATTTTCATAAAAATTATTTAAAATGTGAAAAAATTTAAAATTATCGGAATTTTCATACAAATTGATAAATATATTATGAAATAGGATTTTAGCTCTTCGAGCAAAACTCTAACGAAAAAGTCATAAAATCTCATAAAAATTGCTTTAATTTTTGCAACATTTTCCAAAATTTTTATGAAATTTAATGAATATTGCAACGTTTTTTATGACATCTTGACCACTTTTACAAAATTTTCAATGATTTCAAGGAATTTTTTGTTAAAATTTTTACGATAATTTCTGTACTTTTTATGATATTTTTAACCTCTTCTAACGAAGTTTTTACTGATTTTTATGAAATTTTAAGAAATTTTAACGAAGTTTTTGATGATTTTAATGATTTTTTATAAATTTTTACAAAAATTTCAATAGTCTTATGATTTTTTTTAATTTTTGCAAAAATTTTGACAATTTCAGCAACTTTTTCGACGATTTTTATGTTTTTTTTAGTCGTAATTATTTTTACAAGATGTTCAACAATTTTCATGATTTTTTGGCCATTTTTACAGTTTTTGATAATTTTGATGGGAATTTCAAATTTAAACTACTTTCACAGCAGCTTTAATTATCCGTTGATCCACCCAAAATTATAAACAGCTCTTTACCTCAAAAACAAATCTATGTTGAGAAATTGAAATTGAAATTCTCAGTTGGAAATTTTACCAATGAAATTACCAGAGTGACCTTTTTCCTTTTAGAACAATGCTATTTGCAGCTTTTTCTAAACTTTTTTTTTGTAATTCTGCGTCTTATAAAAATTCAAATCACATTCTAATTCCAACCTTTCGTCGAATCTGTCCTTTTCCCCCCAATATACGACCATCTAAGCATTCAAGTCGTACTAAAATTCCAAATCGACCATGTGTAGACTATTTTTCACATTCGACTCTTGTCAGGATTTCAATTCGGTACCGAAACGTTTGTTCGGACCTCCCATCAAGTTTTCTTTTGTGTATAAAGAAGTTGGAGAAAAAAAAAAGGCAGACAAGAACGGAAATCGCAGTACTCGATACGACGTAACAAAAAGCGCAGATTAGAGAAAAGCCTTCTCCATTCTAGTCGTACTGTCCTTTTTTGAAAAGGAAGAACCAGAAGATAACTGTATTGCACAACTTAGGTCATTAACTTCCCATTAGACACAGCGAGAGAAGTCCTTGTTATGGTGAATAGGGTGTTGAACTCGCGGCTAGATCTTACAAGGGTAAGTTGCCTTGTTTTGGATTCACGTGCATCCTATCCTATGGTTTATTTGGAGACTCTTATACGGGCTAAATAAATCGTAGTGGTTTTTTTCGCCTTGGTACGTATTTTCAATGTCGAACCAAAAAAAAAAGTATGGACAAGTTTCACCATCCAGCTACACAGATATTGTTATCAAATTACCGACACATGCTGGTTTTGGTAAACTTTTCGCAGCTTCCAAATACTCCCAAGATTAAATCGTAAGAGTTGATCGAGTAATTGGCTCACTTGTACGCTAATAGCCGCGAGTCATTGTATCTTTTTTCCCCCTTGTACTTATCCCCATCCTCGTATAGGTACATTCTTTATATACGATGAAAAGAAATAAAAGCTTCGAGTTTACAGCCTTATCTGAAATTTAAGTTGAAGTAATGGTAACAATATCATAGTTTTTTTCTTTCAACTTGCTGACTACGTATCGTAAAAGTTTAATGTTTTTCTACACGCGAACTAATGGAACTTTTATAAACGCCCGCGTTTCGCTGGTAATTCGTTAAAACATTTCGAAGCCTCAGCTGCGATTGAAGAAAATGCTATTTTTTTGAGATAAAAGCTGCTCACGTTCGCGTACCTATATTTCGCATCGTACGAGCCAGTCTTGTCTAAAAAGTACTCCACTATCGGAGTCGAATTAAAACGTACGAATTACGTGTAAGTTATTAATTTGATTAGGCGAGATGCGGAATTGCGGATGCTCTTTTGAATACGTAAAATTGCCTCGCTCTTCGTCGAAAGCCACCGAGGAGGGAAAAAGTATACGATGGTGGCACATGCGGACGTTTATTAATCATCTGTCGGCGGTTTAATTAATAATACAGTTTTAATTATATTCCAACAAAGTATAATCGATTAATTGTGAAGCGATGACGAGAGCTCGTTTTGACTAAAAATTAATGAAGCATATTTCGAGAAACCTTGCTCGTTGTTATATTTCGGCCAAAACCAATAATTAAAGCTGGATTTATTCTCGATCGATATCTACGATGTTTATTTAATCTGCTATTAGAATGGATATTGATAGTATTGAAGTATACGAGACTTTAAGATATTCTACAAGTGATGTTTAGTCACGAAAAATCAAATTCTGATTTCATATAGTTGCTTCTTATACGATAGCAAAATACGAGTATGGAAACTTTGATGGTGTATTTCTTCGGAAGGAACTGGCATGCATTGTATTTGGAATGCTTTTTCACATGTGTTTAGTGTAATGCAGTGATGTGATTTTGTATATGGCATGTATTTTCACGGCGACGTGACGTGGTATAGCATCTCGTTGCCTTTGCGTGTTTAACAATCGAGGATATGTGCAGTATGTTTGGCGTAATATCTGCATAAATTTAATTACACTGTAAGCCACCAATTTGCATATGTTTGCTTTTAAAGGAGGTGTACCTACTGTATTTGAAATGTTGAAGTTTGCTTTGTTTTACTTTGTGCCATGTATACGAATAATATTGCCTTCAATTTTATTATTATTATTGTTGTCTTTCTGTTGTATCCTTTGAATGGCCGTTTCGTATATATTATTGATCTTCGTAACGGATATTTTTGTTGTCCAGTGCCTTCGTTGTGTTGTCGTGTGTTTTTTTACATGTACAAGGTTTGCGGGTAGTAGTGCCCTGCTTTCGAATCAGAAATACTGCGACCCAAACTATAAAAGTGTAACTATGCTGAGTTGTTTACCAGTACTCTTTTAGACCTGAAAGATTTTTCAGATTTCCATCGACTTTTTGGACTTGGGAAATTTTAGAGATAATTTTTCAACATTTTGTCAGGCAGATTTCTTGGACTTGTAAAATTTCAGAGATCACGCTGACTTTCAGACGTTTTATCAGGCTATTTTAAAGTTTCATTAACTCGAAAAATTTTTCAGATTTCAAACGATTTTTTGAATTTAGAAAATTTCAGAAATCTTAAACTTTTCGATTTTGAAAAATTTTATGAAGTGGTCAGTTGTATTGACTTTTGAACTTGAAAAAATTTAGATTGTTTCAAAATTTAACTTTTAGACATTTCACGGGACAAGATAAAATTGTGTCCGACTTTTTGAACAGGTTTTTCTATTATTACAATTTAAGAAAAAAAGAAATTGAAATTTTGAGTTTGTAATTCATACATTTAAAGGTCTTAAATGATCTAAAATTAAAAAATTTCATATTTTATCAAATAAAAAATAAAATGAAGAAGAAGATTTTCGATTTCTAGTGAAAATGTTGCCCAGGAAATCTGCGTTCAAAGTTTTTCAAACTTTCAACAACAATTTTTGGGGAAATAGTGTGATAAATTATATTTGAAGAAATGGGTAAAATTTTGTCAAATTCTACTTCGTACGTAATTGATGAATATTTTTGAGGAAAAATTTTCATTCACTGCACTTTTCGAACAAGAATAAGTATATAAAATATCTGTAAAATTTGGCAATTACAGCAATTTTTGAAAAAAATTACGCCTTAGAAATTATATTCTCTCGAAATTTTCATCTTTGATTTTGGTGTTCAGATCGAGGTAACAGTGGAAATTTTTCGTTCGTTGCTTGCCAGGAACTTTCAGAGTGTAGTGAGATGGAAAATTTCCACCCTTACTTTCATTTCAACTTAGGAATCGTAATTTTTCAAAAAACTTTGGTTAATTTTGAAAGTTGATTTCCTGTGCGAATTTTCAGTTCAAATTGAAAGTCCTCATACAATTTCTTCATTCTGTTTTTATTTTACAAAATTATGAACATTTTAAATTTTGGGTCATTAAGAGCCCTAAAATATTTGAATTACGAACTCGAAATTTCAGCTTCTTTCTTTAAAAATGACAATCATAAAAAACTGGAGGGGGAAGAAATTGAAATTTTTACACTACATCTGTTGCTGTTTTAAGAGTGAGTAGAATGAAAGCAATTTTTTCAATTTATAGCAAATCTCACGCAGGAAAATGAAAATAGGTCAGTGGCGTATTTAGGAGGGGGGGGGGGGGGGCAGACCGTTTGAATCGCTTTT
>FIZU01025228.1:0-10488 GCA_900064475.1 Pseudococcus longispinus
AAAAGTTATGCATCGTAACTCTGCAAATATTTTTGATCATTGGGAAATTTTCAATCCGACCATTCCCTCCCCTCCAATTTTACATAATACGTATGAAAATCAGTAAAATCACCCTTGAAAACATTTTTTCATATTTTACATGAAAAGTTGAGATATTTCATGTTCGACCATAATCAAATTTGTGAGAGTCGTTTAGACTCGTGCAAAGAGCCCATACACCTGAAGCGAGTTATATTGCATTCCCCCTCGTTAAAATTCTCGATTTTCAGTCAAAATTGTCATTTTTGGTCAAAATCATCGTTTTTTATTTTTAATTTTTTAGTCCGAACTATCATTTTTGGTCGAAATCGTAAATCTATGTCAAAATTATCATTTTTTGGTCAAAATTGTGATTTTGAAGTAGAAATTGTGATTTCAGGGTAGAAAGTGTCATTTTTGGTCAAAATCTCCGCTTTTCATAAATTGCCTTCTTTTTTTTATCCAAATTATGAATTTTTGGTCAAAATTGTCATTTCTAGGTAAAAATCATTTATTTGGTCCAAATCATAATTTTTTTAAAAATTGTAATATTTTGAAAAAAATTTCATTTTTTGTCAAAATCATCATTTTTGGCCAAAATTGTCATTTTTTTGTCTATATTGTCTTTTTTTGGTCCAAACTGTCATTTTATGTCAGAATTGTAATCTTTTGGGTTGAAATTGTCATTTCAGAGTAAAAGCTGTCATTTTTGGTCACAATTGCAATTTTTTGTCAAAATCGTAATTTTTAGTCAAAATTGTTATTTTTAGTAAAAATCATCATTTTTAGTAAAAATCATCATTTTTAGTCAAAATTGTCATTTTTAGTAAAAATCGTCATTTTTGGTCAAAATTTTCATTTCTGGTTAAAAAAGTCAAAATTGTCATTTTTTGGTCAAAATGGTGATTTTAAAGTAGAAATTGCCCATCGCAATTGTTTTTTGTCCAAATTGTAAATTTTTGGTCAAAACTGTCATTTTAAGGTAAAAATTGTTATTTTGGGTTCAAATCGTCATTTTTTGTCAAAATCATCATTTTTGGTCGAAATCGTCATTTTTTTGTCAATATTGTCATTTGTTTGGTACAAACTGTATTTTATGTCAAAATTGTAATCTTTTGGGTTGAAAGAGTAAAAACTGTCATTGTTGGTCAAAATTGCAATTTTTTGTCAAAATCGTCATTTTTTGTTAAAAGTGTCAAAATTGTCATTTTTTTGGTCAAATTGGTGATTTCAAAGCAGAAATTGCCCATCTATTGTTTTGTGTCAGAATTGTGGATTTTTGGTCCAAATCGTCATTTCAAGGTAAAAACTATCATTTTTTGGTCAAAATGGTGATTTCAAAGTAGAAATTGTCCATCGCAATTGTTTTTTGTCTCAATTATGAATTTTTGGTCAAAACTGTCATTTTAAGGTAAAAATCGTTATTTTTGGTCCAAATCGTCATTTTTTGTAAAAACTGTCATTTTGGTCAAAATTTCTATTTTTTGGTACAAACCGTCTTTTTTGTTAAAATTGTAATTTTTTGGTTCGAAATTGTAAATTCAAAGTAAAAATTGCCATTTTTTATTAAAATCGTTATTTTTCGCCACTTGTCATTTTATTTTGTCAAATTTGTGAATATTCTTGTCAAAATTGTGATTTCAAGGTAAAAATCATCTTTTTGGTTATTTTAGGATTTTTTTAAAATGTCATCAACATGAAGTCTGACAATGGAACCACAGCTCATTTTTTTTAAATACGTCCTAGATTAGAAATCAATCATAAAATTGCTTTTAACCTTTCATGAGCGCGGAACTTCCATTTGCGACTGCAGTATGATTATAGTATTCGTTCGTAATACACATCTTTTTTCATATTTTTGAAAATAATTTCCCCTTCTATTTCGTATCATTGATGTATTTAGTGTTTTAGAATGAAGATTCATTTCTTATTTACTCACAATGTTTTTCTTGTTTTGCACGTTTAGGCGATTATAAAGACTTCATCGATGAATTTCTCAACACGACGATCCATAAATTAAATAAACAAGCTAAAATCGCCAACGAGGTCATGAAAAAGGCTGATAATTCTTTATGGAAATGTGATCCGGATCATTATGTATTTAATCAAACGTATATCGAAATAACCAGGCTTGTTCAAGTAAGTACAGCGACGATTTTCACGAAAAAATAATACAATAGGCAGTTTTATTTTATTCGTGAGTGACATTTTGAAAGAAAAACTTGTCAACGATGGCTCGAATTTATCTATATTTTTATTGTAATGCTGATTATGTGATAAAAACGTACATTCGGAAACTTGAAACCATTATCGAAAAAAAGTATACCATTGAAATATTATTACGATAGGAAGATATTAGAATAAAAAACTCAGTCAGCTAAATTATTCTCGTGTTGGATTTTGCGGATGCGGGCGTTTCTATGCTTATCATTATTTCATTTCTGTGGTATGTCTTGAAATATTTGTCTAAAGTTTTATAACACGTGCAATTATCTGATGACTAAAAACAAAATGCGATGTGAAAAATATCTCGACTCTATCGTCATTCGTTCTAATCGTTGATTAATTTTTCTCGGCGTATTGTCTTTTATGTTTTGGTTGATAAATTACCAACTTTTTCATCTGAAAAATTGAATCGTTTATTGAAACAAACATTTTTACGAAGAACGCAATAGTTGAATTAAAACAAGTTAGCAATTTATCGATATCATTAATGTAAACGATAAAGAGTTGCAGCTCGTGATTATTCAGGA
This sequence comes from Pseudococcus longispinus, assembly GCA_900064475.1. Lineage (NCBI taxonomy): Eukaryota > Metazoa > Arthropoda > Insecta > Hemiptera > Pseudococcidae > Pseudococcus > Pseudococcus longispinus. The sequence continues at coordinate 2,772 of FIZU01025228.1, forward strand.
ATAGAGAACAGATAAGAGAATAAAATGCGTCTTGTTTTTAGCCCACGAAATACGATAAAATTTTTATGTGAAACGAATTCCATTCGTCTTTCGTATGAAATCAAATTACAAAGAGTATTGTTTGGGTTTAGCTTTCGTGATTCGAGTTCGTTTGCGTGAAGACAAAAGAAACGATTTGAGAATAAGTTTTCTTATTTTCTTTCATCTGAATGAAAAGAAATGAAAGTTAGGGAAACCCGAGTCGTTTTTGTAAATTTCTAGCCAATTTTTGAAGATGGAAAAAAATTACAAGAATCCAAAATTTCGAAAATTGGGAAAATTTCTATTTTTGGTTTGTTTTGCTAATGAAAATGATTTTTTTTATAAAAACTATTTCCATCAACATATCGCACATCCGAAATAATAAGATCATATCTCAAAAAAAGTTTTTAAAATTATTTTTGGCTTTTAGTACCCTCTGCCTCATATTACGAAAATATTTGGTTGAAATTTCAATTTGGTGACTAACGGTAGAGGGAGGGGGGTGGGGGCTTTGGCTCATTATTTTTTTCAAAAGTATCGAACGAGATATGTAAATGTAGGTTTTTGACCTTTCAAGTCCCTTTCTGATGTTATTTTACTAAAAAAAAAAACCGAAGGTGTACCTGAGGAAAGGCGGTTCAAAATAAAAATTTTGAAAAATTTTGAAAATTGCATATCAAACGTGTATTTTTTCACCTCTAAAATCCATTTCTGAAGTAATTTTAGGTCAAAGTCAAACCACTCGACCGGAAGAATCTGAATGCAAATAAAAAAGAGGAAGGATGGTCGAAATTAAACCAGGTATGGATTCCAGAATTTGAAAAACCATGCATCTGCTTGATAACTAATTGAAAAATTTCCAAAATTTTGGGTTAAACCTGTGAAACCTTACCCAACCCCTACAGTTACTTTCGATTTTTTTTTTTGAAAAATAGCATCAGAAATGATCTCGGAATTTCAAAAAAATGAGAAAGATCCATGTTGATACTCGACTCAATAACGTTGAAAAATTTTGATTTTTACCCCCCTTCCTCCCCCCTATCATCTTTCCTGGGCACTTTAGAGGTATCGTCCAAAATTTCCTCGTCATAATTTCAGAAATAAATTTTAGAGGTCCAAAATCATAGCTACACATTGATATATAAATTGAAATTTTCAGGGTTGGCAAATGCTCGAGCATTTTCTCTCGCTGGCAAATTGCCAGAAAATTCTCACGTATTGAGAATATTCTCGAACATTTGAACACACAATGCTCGTGCTCGTTGAGCAAACTCTCAATTGGAATATTTTCTGTGCCAAACCTGGAAATGTTGTGCATGAAGTTTCCCATAAAATGATACTACTTAGTTTTAGCCCCTCCCCCTCCCCCTTCAAGACCCCCAAAATTGAAGGGTACAGAAAAAAGTTTCAAACAAAAGTTATTCATTTTTCAATTCTAGACAATAAAAGTTCTTACGAATTTTTCGTTTCAACCACTTTACCTAAAGCTACAGCACTCATTGCCAAAATTTGAAAAATTTCGAGTTTATTGCAAATTTGGCCAGTTTTATCAATTGACTCGAAAAATATCAGAAAATTGAAAAAAACGGCTTCTCGAAACGTTGTTCCCCATACGATTCTCTAAAGGATTATACCATAAGTTGCGTCCCTGCCACAATACAGGGGGTCACAAAAAGGGGGTGAACCCTAAAAAACGCAAAAAAAATTATTTTTTGTAAATATTTCCGAAAATTTTGAAAATTTGAAAAAATTGTATGGAACTAAAAATGTTCCTCGTAAAATTTCCTACAAGGTGATACCATGCACGACCAATTTACACAAAAGGGGGAGGTGGGGGTCAAGGGGAACCCCTTAAAATCTGATGAATGCGAAACTTGAAAAAAAAGGTTAAGGTTTTCCCCTTGACCCGATCTAATTTGACTGGGCTATTTTGGAAATGAAAAAAAAAACTTTGACTGCAAAAATTTCGAAAACTAAGCTCCCTGGGAAAAAACTAATATCTCACGGAAGAAGGAGAATTTCAAGCTAGACAATTTTCATCCCTTGTATTTTTTTCGTAGCACCCTTAATTTGGCCGGAAAATCCATGTTTATGGGAAATTTACGAAATTGATAGTTTTGTAAATGAAAAAAAAAAGTTTCATTTTTGAAATTACAGATTTCGTAAATTTTCCACAAAAATGGATTTTCTGACCAAACTAAGGGTGCCACGAAAATAATACAGGGGGTGAAAATTGTAGAGCTTGAAGTTCTCTTTCTCCAATGAACTATTCGGTTTTTTTTCAAGGGGCTTAGTTTACGAGTTTTCTCAATTTTTTTTTTAATCATTGACTTTTTAAATGCGCTGCTAAGAATTTCTTGGATTAAAATTTTCCAAAAAATAATTTTATTGAAATATGACATTATTACTCCGGATGTGCCATGTTTCGTGTTCTACTTTATTGGCTTAGAAAAATTCCCAATTTAATATATTTCGAATAACGTTACTTTACTTCGCAACGGTACATAAAAACCGAAGAATTTTTACCCAATTTTAATTCAATGAGTCATACCGGATGATGATGAATTTATGCATTTAATCGAGACAGGTTTTTTTTCGATTTTTTCGCTCGTAAACTCGGAACCGTATTTTTCGTCACATGTTTCATGTTCTTTATTGATTAAAACATTTAATTTGTTTTGGCAGGGCTATATTCAGAACGAAATAGAACTTAGTCACGATAGAAATTGTTTCGATGGATGTGGATATTATTCATACGTGAATAAACCTGGATGTAGTAATCAGGATTCGTTATGTAAACAACAGCCCAAATGTAACGGACGCGTATTCGATTGCAGACTGGTCGACGAAGACATGAACATTTGCTTTTCGGTATGCTTCTTCTTCAAAAAAAAGGGTATTTTGATAAACCTGAACCGTTAAGCTTTTAACGATTATGTTCTTAGCCTCCTTCAACTAGCCGCCGATACGATTGGATTCGTCACGATAAAGCCGAAAGCTACGGTCAGGTTGATAGAAGATGTTCGAATTTCGAAAGCAGGATTAAAATGTACAGAAAATATCTGGCTTGGAGATGTTTCTATTGTTTTTGTTATTGCGACGAAGAATCGTATATTTCGGATCGGTTCTTTAGCACTTTACCGGCCACATCCGATATTAAAAATAACAAGTGAGGATTTTTTCGAAAATTGTCGATTTCTCGATGAAGTGAAATTATTATATTCGGATTGTTTCAGAGTTGTCGTAGGTGTACGGTTTATCAAACACGAGCGTGTCATTTATCTTCAAGTTAAGGAAGGAGAAATACTACCGGGTGGTTTGATTGATAAAGATAGTATATCTTGGGTTCCGGTTTCCCCCATTGATGTGGATAATTGGCTAGAGAAACATAAATATCACACAATGCGTTACGAATCACGCAGCATTGATTTGGACGACTTGGTAGCCCCAAAGAATTACGTTCTGACTGGTAATTGACGGTTTTTTTTGTAAATTTCCGTACGTATGCTTGCCTATTTACAGTCTTTTTTCACGTAGGAGTAAAATTACGCACATTGGGCGAACACTTGAACCTCGAAATACAATTAACCATGCTGAATTTCACCACCGGTAAATTAAATCCCGAATTATCATATTGGAAGAGTAACGACAACACTGATGCAGCCCATGAAAATCCTAGGTACGTTTATTTTATTCATACGGGCACGTTATCGAAATACCACCATAATAATCGTATCGATTTGTCTATAGATTGAAGCATCGTTTACTCTCTAAAAGGCCTCCGACTCTAAGCGAAGGTGACTTCTCATTGCCAGATTCTAAACCAGATACGTACTTAGAATTCACGTACTCCGACGAACGTTCGGATGCTGCTCAAAGCACAGTGCCATTTATCGATATTCAAGAGGTAGCTTCGGAACCACCGATGCCTCTTGTTGGATTAGGTCTCATACATAAACAATCCAGAGGATCGGCTGGGTTCGTTGAACCGAAGGTGTTCACTTATAACGTAGGAGAAGAATTGTTATCTCAAGCGATACACTCGAGGCGTAAATGAAGATAGCATACTCGTAATTTCTCAAGTGCAATTGTACTCTTTATTATTGACAATCGAGTCTTTTTTTCTGTTCGTCATTTTATTTTTTCTACGTCTCGAACAATTACTTAATTTTAGTGTGTGATGTTACTTGTGATTTTTTTCTCTTTTTCTTATTTTATGATTTTTTGATAATGAATTTTTACATCGATGACATTTTGTACGTAATATTTTTTTAGATTGTTGTTCACCAGTTTGTATTTTATAGTAAACAAAGTTCGTAATTGTCGATTTTATTTGTTATTTTTGCGGAAATTGAATTTAAATGATTTAAAAAAAATTATGTCTTCGTTGAAATTTAAATGTTTAAAAAATGAAAAAATATTGATAATTTTTTTTGGAATTTTTACAACAAAGGTTTTTTTTAAAAAACTGCTTGGGTCATTCCATGTCAAGAAGGCCACATTTTGACCTTGGGTCTTCCGATTTTGCTTAAAAATGTTTTACCAGTTCTCTTAATCCCAAAAGTAAGGGAACCACCGTCGTTTTGCCCCAACCCACGAAGGAGGCTTGTGGGGGGGGCTTATTTGATTTTCCACTTTGAAGATTTCTTGTTTCAACCCCCTCCAAACCCTCAAAAATCTCCTTTTTCAAATTTAACTATTTATTTCAATATTTGAGGGCTTGGAGGGGGCTTCAGGAGGACCGAATTGAAAAATTAAGTTGAAATTCGAATTCAGCGCTATCAAGAACCCAACATACCATATGTAACACGAATTGTTCGATTTTGTAATTTTTTTCCAAATTTTGGGTCGTGTGGGGGTTTGGGGAGGGTCTTATCGAAAAATAAGGCAATATTCGAACTCAGCGCTATAAAAAATATAACAAACCATATGTCATACCACTTTTTTGGTTTTGATGATTTTTTTTTCAAAATTTGCAGGCTTGTGGGGAGCTTGGGAAGGGTTCTATCAAAAAAGTAAGGCGATATTTGAATTCAGCGCAATCAAAAATGTAACAATCGATATGCTACATGCTTTTTTGCTTTTTTTTTAAATTTAAACTAAAATTTTGGGGCGCAGTACCCCCAGGGGTTCTGAGATCCCACTTTGAAAAATCATCATTTCAATGTAGTATAAAAATATCTCTTCGCAGGAATTTTTGAAGATTTTTAAATTATAGCTCCTGAATTTTGTGAGCTTTTGAAAATTGAGCTTTTTTCAAAAAAGTTCAACTTTCAATTTTTGAAATTTTCATGAATGATTCTAAGTCCCGTTTACCGATTTTCGCTATCTAGCACCAATCCTGAGATACACTTCACCAAAGTTGAATTTTTTTACTTTTTAATTAAGGTAACTTGTTATATATTTTACTCGCAATTGTGTATAGTTACATTTCCCAGTGGCAAATTCCGACGTTGCCACATTTCATATCAGTTTCGTTCAGATTGTTGCTTTATTTTTGGTAGGAGATGCCGCGTACCGCTTGGCGACATCTTTTTTACCAAAAAATTGGAGAAAAAATCAATTTTCAATATTCAACACGTAATTTAGCTTCAAAAATTAAAAAAATGAACAAAAAATGTAATTTCATTAAAAGCACAATGTTAAAAAAATTCTAAGTCGAAAAAAAATTTCAAATAAATTCTGCCCGACGTAGGATTCGAACCCGAGCACTTCCACTCCATGCGTAGTCGTCAAAACAGGACACGAACACACGAATAATTATCAAGATTGTATTTCACATTAAAGAGAAAAAAATTTATACACAACCAGTACACAAAGTACGTATAAAATTAAAAAGATTACGAATAAATAAATAGAAAAAAAAATAAAAACAAAAAGCAACTACGCATATTGTTACAATAATATTGAATCGTATTAGAGAAAAAAAAAGTTGGGGAATTGGCGTAATTATAAACAAAGGAACAAACAACATATACAAATGAAATAGTCAAGTAATCTAAAACGACAAGCTATCCGAAAAATAACGTTAATTTAGTGATACCTTCTCATATAATATTGCAAAATAGTCAAATTACACATTGGCTACACCCCCTCGAAAAAAAATTCGCTTTTTGAACATATTTTTTCGTTTCGTATCCCAACATAATGATACATGTTGGTTACACGCGAAAGAAAGGTAAAATTTACAACATAAAATACATATTTATTACATTTATTTGGTAACTAATGTTAGCAGCGATTCGAAAGAAAAAAAAAACATTAAAGAGTCGCATAAAATCTCCGCCGATTACGAAAAATTAAGTCGATCGCATTTTTACGTGAGAATTGTTCGTATACCAAAATTAATTAACGTCGAAATTATCAACGCGAATTTTAATACGATATTATAACGATATCATCGAGTTAACAGATCACTTTGTTATTCGTCATCGTACTTATATTTCGGAGTAAGACAAAAAGATTCGTAAAAAATTAAATTTAAGGCACGTTGTGTTTCCATATTACAAATATAATAAAGAGCTGACGTACGAGTTGAATTTTTACGAAATTTTACAAAACAAAAATACCCAAAAAAACCGTACGAATCTTGTCGTTAAATTGTAATTCGACGAAAAGTGACGTCACTTTAAACGTACATTTGGAAACAAAACCAAAACGAAACGATTCGATTATGCTGTATCAGCCATTTCGCAGAAATCATACCATTTATTTATCGAATCGTCTTGAAAATTCATTTTTTCCAACCCCTCTCGAGTACTTTTGCAGCCAAACAAAATAAAAAAATATCGTTTTCGAAACTACTCAACAAGAGAGTCTCATATCCGGTCACACACAATAAAGAAAAACATCCGAGACCCGTATCATGCAAAAGGGAAATCACCCATCGCCTCATTACATTTAATCGACTCGTTAAAACTACGTAGGTAGCAATAGATACCTACAGAAGGTTTCAGAGGATAAAAAATCAACAACGAAATGGCAGCTTAATACTTATCGTCTTTTTCGTAACATTTTTTCATTCGTCTGCTATAGACGATAAACCGAAGTAATAAAAAAAAATTCGCTATATAACAATCAAAATCGATCTTCGCATTAACGTGCTGTGTACACTTTTCACTTGTACATAACAAAACACAAAAACGAACAAACAGATAAACAAACAAACAAAAAATCCAAACACGAAATACCAAATTAAAAGAGTACACGTTATTTTAGGAATTAAAAAAAATATACCTATAAATGTGTAAAGAAATAAAAAAAATTATCCGAGCAATAATAATCTATGTATAAGACGGAAAAGATATGAATATCGGAGGGGTCGAGGCACGGGGGAGGGGGGATTTGGTTACTCGAAGCACAACTAACAGGCTTACATATTCGGTATAAAATTATCACCGAAATCGCGTTCTCTACAAACCGTCCCGATGCATTATCCATTTCTTCGACGTGTGATCGAAACGATGCGAGAGCCATTGCTGTTCCAGCAGATGATAGCGTTCTTCGCTGAGGAAAAGTGGTTTTCCACGTCTGTAAACAGAGAAACAGAAAAGTAAATATACGTTCCCAAAAGTATGAAGAACTTTATCAGAAAGGTCTACATCAATGCACGCTTTACTCTAATTTCAACTATAAAATAATGATTAAATCGATCAAAAAATTACTAATTTGGCTCATCCCCCCCCCCCCCCAAAAA
>FIZU01025245.1:0-14978 GCA_900064475.1 Pseudococcus longispinus
TTTTTTTAAAAATTAAATTTTTTAAATGTAATGGGCTAAAAAAAAAAAAAAAAAAAAAAAAAAAAAATCGCTGAAGATGAAAGTAAGTTATAATCTGAATATACGAATCTAAATTATTATTCTGTAACAATCTAAAATTTTCTGAAGAATCGATAACATTCATAAAGCGAAGCCTGGTAATATATACCTAGACTCTTTCATAAATAGTTATTTTCTAGCGACGCCAATCGATGATAAACAAAGTTTGAAAATATCTCGAGATAAGACTATTAATATTGTTGGAGTTAATTTTCACGCGTAAAATCGAACCGAAAGCATCAATACGACACTGAATTCCGAGAAAAATTAGACATCTGCACATTGCTTCTTGCTGTTTTAATTCTACGACAAAAATTCTCCGTCATCAGTCATCACTTATCAGACGACCAGCCCTATGATAAGGCACTGGGTATCCAACTATCCAGACAATCTGCTAATTTGCGTTTTTCTCGGCGCTTTTAACACATTATCTCGACATAACAGACACCGCCATCTCGTAACCTTTTTTTTTTATCGTCACATATTACTCGGATACATTTTAAGGGAAAAAAATCTCACGATATTAGCTCGCTAATTTTATCCACATCTCACCATCGTCGCCGCGCCGGATGTTTACCTTAAAGTATACCTCCTTCGCGATAAGTTTTTTTCAGCTTCGGTGGGCCGACGAAGACGCCGTTTGCTGGATACATTTTCTAGGCGAATAATAGCGAACACCTATGTGGAAAATAAACACGAAATTTTAGCACGGTATAGTGTTGGTATAGTTCAAAAACGATGCTTCGGTTCGGTCAGGCCGTTGAGTATTATAAGAAAAGGTAAATGATAGGAGCGGATTATCGAGATACTTACAAACATGGTGTTTGAATTTTTCAAGGGGTGTTTAGTAGCCTTATATACGTACTTTTGTATGGTTGAAAAGGATAACTCGTACCTTTTAAAGAATTATCAGCAGTAGCTGTTAATATTGTCACCTATGCTGTCGGCGTGGCGAATACGCCGGTGTTTTCCGAGCCGACAAACAAGCTATACCCTTGACGAGTGTCAATAACGTTCCGCCTTATAGACTGTAGTATATTACCTACCCTAGCTTGATGACGATGTCGTTGGTGTGCTGGTAGTCGTGCATACGTACGAGGTACTTGTACGACGACGTATATGAGCTGGTAATTTAAATTAGGATTCGGTGGCTGAAGGACTATAACTATAGATAGGTAGCTATTTAGCCACCTGGGGAAAATCTTAGATCATCGTATTCGTCAGCGATTATCTTTGCCATCATTTTCACGCTCCGGTAGATTATATAGATAAATAAGCTAGCTGCGATGCTTGGGCAGAGAGCTCGATAGAAAGACGCCGTCGATGACGATGGAAATGGAAATGGCTGAGTCGAGCTTCGGTTCGGACTGTGTACTGAGACACGACGACCGACGACGGTTCGGCACGAAATAAAATGAATGAGTTTTTAGATATTATATGAATGATGGTTAATGAACATTATCGTTCATGCATGGCGCCAAGAATGCGCGTGGGTGCAGCCGAGGAACACGGTGGCGCGAGCTTCGCAGCTTCGGACGTCGCAGCACCGTCCCGAACCCGAAGGGAGCGCACAAACTGGAATTTTTAACGCGGGATGAGAAAGTGGTAGAGGTCATTGGAATATAATAAAGCGTCAGTCAACTGTACGTACTTAATACTCGAAGCCATCATCGCTTCTCGCTCGTATTGTATACGTACGTACGCCTCACCGCGACGTCGCCCCGTGTACGTATGTGTGCAAGTATATCAGCAACGATATACCATTTTTGATTTTAAAGGGTGTCGTATCCTACGCGCCCGTAAAGTTAGGGGTTGTTTTTCGCTGGGCGAGTTGAAATACAATATTAAACGCGGTTTTACATCCGTCCCTCTCTGGTATATACGTACAGCATAGTCAGAAATAATAAACTTCCATATATCATATACGCGTTCGCGTTCCGCGCGTCGTTCTATTGTCGTGCCCGATTAAATATGGCCGACGAGTCTTATCGACATCGACAGCTGTTTTTTTCTTTTTTTCGCAAAGCCTGAAAAAAAATTACCCGTAGAGGACTATCTGTCTGTATCTCAATTGCGGCGAAATCGTTGGGTGAAACGTATAGCGCTGTGCTCGTCCAAAAATTTGGTTTGTTGAGGGGTAGTCATTGAGATGGTCAATTTTTTTATCATTGTGGTCACTGAAAGTCCGAATTTTTAGTAGGAGGTCATCTAGAGTCTCTTTTTTCTTCATTTTATCTTTGAAAAGTACTATCAAACCAAGTTGATTATTCATACTGGAACATGTAGGTAAAAGGAAACCCCAGAACTTGGGTGAAAGTGATGAAAGAATATCGATTTCAAAAGTCAACAATAAAAGTAGTGAAAAAAAAAGTAAAATTGATCAAAAATAGATATCTCGTTTAAAAAAAGTCAAAAACTGCATTTATCTGTGCCTACCTAACAAGTAACAATGATGGTTTTGAACTTTTTTGATTTTTTAACAGTAAAAGTAGATACCCAACTAAACCGGTTTAGAAGAAACAAGGTATTCACAATTTTTGATCGTTTTTGGAGAAAAGATGCTTAAGTACTTAATCATTTTTTTTGGCAAAAAAAAAGAGAAAAGTTCGTAGTCATCCTGTTTTTGGACCCTTTTTATGATAAATGACGATCAAAGTATTTCACGGCATGTTCTGATCACAAAAAATATTTTTGACGTGAAAAAAGTTTTGATCAAGTTTTTGATGAAAACATTTTTGGTCATTTCATCAGGGATTTGAACTGAACCCGTTTAAAAATTGGTTTGAGCCATAGACCGAACCGTCACCCAAATCAAAATTATTCAAAAACCGTAACCCAGAACCGAGCTCCAACCGAAATTATTTAAAAACGTCTTTCAAATCATTTTAGTATGGATTTGGTTCCGGTTTTTGCATTATTTCGATTCGGGTTCGGATTCAGATTACGATTTACAGATTTTCAATTTCATTCAATGTTTGAAAGTTTTTCAGTTGTTCTCCAAATTTTGATTTAAATTTTTGATTTTTTGTCTCCAATCATCATTACTTTTTATTTTTCAGGCCTAAATTTTAAATGCATTTAATGGAAAGTTTATGAGTGTTCCGGTTCAGATGATGGTTTCGGTTACGGTTCGGAGCCCTCATCAACTTTTCATTAAATACACTCAAAATTTGTAGTGTTGAAAACAAAGAGTGGTGGGGATTGGAAATAAAATGTCAAAAAATCAAAAATTCAAAAATTCATATCAAAATTTAGAAAACAACTCAAAAACTTTCAAACTTTTAATGAGATTGAAATGTTTGGTTGCCTTGAAAAAATTATAATTGAAAACTTGAACCTGAACCCAAACCCGGACCGAAATTATTCAAAAACCGGAACCGAACCCAATCCTCAACCAAAATTTTTCAAAAACTGTAACCAAAATTCGAACCTGAACCGAAATTAATTTTGGTTTAACTCCCTGCATTTGATTGAAAATAAAATTTTTTTTCATTGACTTTTATTTTTAAAAAATGTGTTTTGAACATTTTTAGGGTGAATAAGTGTTTTAGTTTTTTTTGTTCAAATGAAATTTTGGCCATTTTTTGGGGCCAAGAAAACGTTTCAAGTTGTGAATTGGTGCAAGAAGTGAGTTTGTCACTTTTTTGAAGTAAAGAAAAGAGGTGTTTGAGTTTTTCCTTTAGTTTTTGTAATTTTGTTGAAAAGTTTTTTTTGTGTTCACTTTTTGATGCAAAAAAGTTTTTAGTCATTTTGCTGACAAACTAAATTTTTGATGTTTTGATAGAAAATGTGTTCTGGCCACCTTTTGACAGGAGAAAGTGTCTTGGTCACTTTTTGGTAAAAGAAAAAGAAGTAGGTACGTATTTTGGTCACACTTTTATGTGAAGAAGTTTCTAGTCATTTTTGTGACGAAGAAAGGATTTTTGAAATTTGAAAAAATGTTTGTCACTATTTTGGTCGTCAATTTTTTATGTGAAAATATTTCCTGTCAGTTTCCTGGAAAAGAAGCAAATTTTTGTTCCTTTTAGTGCAGAAAAAAGTTTTTGTCATTGTTTTGGTAAAAAATTTGTATTGATCACTTTTTTTATGGAAAAAGTCAGAAACACTTCTGGTCACTTTTTGATGTAAAGATGCTTCTAGTCTGCAGTTCAGTGACAAAGAAGAAATTTTTGGTTCTTTTTATGCAAAAAAGTTTTTGTCGCTGTTTTGGGCACCTATTGATGGTCACTTTTGGTAGGAAAATTTGGCAAAAAAAAGTTTTGGTCAGTTTAGCGGAAACACGTTTTTGGTCACTTATATCTTGTCACTTTTTTATCAAAAAAAACTGTTTTTGTCGTCTCAACATTTTTTGACATTTTTCCATTTTTGGTCATATTTTGGTGTGAAATAGTTTTTAGTGTTTTTTTCTACAGAAAATGTGTTTTGGTCAATTTTTTAGGTATTGATACGATTTTGGTCAATTTTTATCTGCTTGTAAGAATTTTTGGCTACTTTTTTCAGCAAAGAAACTTTTTTGAACACTTTTTGACGCAGATAAGTGTTTCAATTATTTTTTAGGGTAAAAAAAATTGTTCTGTAAATTTTTTTATGTTGATAGGTTTTTTGTCCTTTATTTTGGCAAAACAATTGTTTTTGATCTTTTTTGACGAAAAGAAAAACGGCTGAACTTTTTGACCACTTTTTGGCATGAAAGATTTTGGATCATGTTTCACATTTGATCATTCTTAAAGAGTACCTAAAATCATAATTTTTGTGGAAAAATTCTACGTAGATGCCTATGACTGTAATTGTGTGAACCAGGCTAACGAAACGTGTTTCCGGTGGCGCTGTAGACTAAGCGAATTTGATTAATCTTGAAGATTTTCCAACTTTATTCTTCTCTTACGTATCTCGTCTTCTCGTGAAGTGTCTGGATAAAACAAAAAAAAACTCGTGTAAATATATTTTCGATGTTATCGCTCCCGGACGATTTGCTTTTTAGTTGAGAATAAGAATGGTTGCAAATGTTGTGTGTGACTTACGCGCGCGGGAGGTTGTAGACAGGTTGTTATCAGATTTTCGAAGACTGCACGTAGGTAAACTGCGTGTTCGCAAAATCGTCTTGGATTATTCTTTTCGCAACCTTGAAAGGTGTACAGAATTAGATACCTAAACTTGAGCGAATTTTACACTCGGGTATAATTCGAAAGGGTTGTTTCACTTCCATTTTCCGTTCGCTTTGGCGCGCTCTATGGTTTATTACTCGAATGATTGACGAATTGTGGGCGAGCTTTGGCTCTTTTAATAATAAATAATTCACGGTATTGCGTTTTAATTACGAGTCGAAAGCTGGTTTATCGAAAGAATACGAGTACTTAGCTCGATGAGATGTGTAAGGAGCGCGAAAACCATTAAGATGGTAGATTATGCTAGGCTGGATTGCTGGGGCAGAGTGGATTCTTACACAGAAAGGGCGTAACCGTGAGAGTGGAAATTTTTTCGTTCACAATTTTTAACGCCTCAATTTTGAAATTAAGTCCTCGATAACGCGATAGATGACTTCGGGGGGTTAAAACGTGTCTAAGCTTGATTGCGGACGAGAAACACGCGCGATCTCAGATCTCGTATAAGTATTTTGACGAAACAGGCGAATTTTAGGAATTTTATTTTTACTTCGCAGGCAAATGTTTCCGCAAATGAAATTTCGAGTATCTGGTTTGGATCTGAAAGCGAAATATATTCTGTTATTGGATATAGTGGCCTCGGATGATTTTCGTTATAAGTTTCACAACAGGTACAAAATAAGATGTTTTAATTTTTATTTTAAGTTTTGGTTTTCTGTTTTGTTCTTTTAGGCGTATGTTCCCCGCTTACAAGGTGCGGGTTATGGGGCTTGACAAAAAGGCCAAATACATACTCCTTATGGACATCGTAGCTGCTGACGACTGCCGCTATAAATTTCACAACAGGTACCTCGTCTCATTTTTAAACTATAGATGGTAAATTTTGTAAAATTAAATTTGTTTCTCGGCTTCTCTCGAATCGAAATGAAAAAATTATCCTCTTCGGTGGTTTTTAGTCTCGTATGTAAAAAAATCGATTCGTTGAAATAAACGTATCCGCGAGGTGTTCGTTCGCCTCGCGTCAGTATGTGAATTTATTTTAATTCATGGCCTTTTTGCAAGCCCTGTAATAATTTTTCACTGAGAGTCTGCAAGGTTATATACTTGGTAATGTGCGGTAATGTATCGAGCATTTTCTCTTATGTGATCGTCGTTTCTCTCTCACATTCTTCGTTACCTTTGTGACTTTGAATGTGTGTGAATTTAAACGATGGTTTTTTTCTTTTTGTTCTGTGTGTTTCGTAGTTTAACGTCTCTTCAATCTCTCATGTAATTAATTATGCCGAATTAACCGAGCTCTCGTATGTAATGTTGCAGACTCCAGGTTCTATATACAGGGTTGGCAAAATGATAATTTTCAGCAGATGGGTTTTCTATAGTTTACGATCTGTGGAAATTTATGCTCGTTTTGCCAGCCTTTTGGATTTTATATTTTGAATTTTTGAGAAACAAATTTTTAGTTTAATTAGTTTTATTTAGTGATAATTTTACGTATAGATAGGAGTATTCGATGAACTTGGACAATTTTTTCATCGAAGAGTTTGAATCATTGAGGACTTGTGTACTTTGAATGATGCTTCCAAAGACTTTATTATTGAAGAAAATTGCGTCTGAATTAGACGGAATACTAACCCCCTTCTTAATTGCAGAATTACATTTTGAGTCGAAAAAATTGGGCTCGAGTTGAAAAATGTACAAAAATAATCATTTTTTTTTAATTTGAAAAAATTTGCATTTTGAGTCAAAATTTTTCAATTTTTTACCTGTTTTACCCTCTTTCTGCAATTTTTTTTGCTATTGTGAAAAAAAATAAATAAGCTTAAAAAAATCATGATTCAAACTCAATTTTACTTTCTGAGCTTTTTAAGAAAATTTTTTATAACGCAATTCAAATGATATTAACGAAAATAAATCCAAATTTACAAGTTTGATAAATAATTGATTCTCTCTGAAATACTGTCCAAGTTTGTTCGTCTAATTACATATTTATTTAGGTAGGTTATGGTTAAATACACATTTATTTACAGAAGTGGACATCAAATTTTGACATGGATATTTCTTATGGCTGGGGGCTCTGGAGGCTATCCTAAAAAGTTGTGTCACGAGGATTTTTCACAAATTTTCGTCACAAATTTGTGTTACCCAGATGACTTTTTGAACTTGAAAAAAAAAACAGAAAAAGTGACTTTGAAAAAAAATGTCAGTGATTTCAATTTTTTGCACTTAGAATATTACTTTTTAGAGTTTAATTTCAAAGGTTCTGTTTTTTTTGGGCTCAGAAAATTTCAACAACCGTCCTATGAGAATCTGTGAAATTCTACCCAAAAAGTCAACTTTTGGACTTTTTCATTCCAAAAAGTCATATTCTGAGTGCAAAAAATTATAATCTCTGATTTTTTTTGGCAAAAAATAGGAATCTATAATTACAGATTGGAATTTTGGTCAAAATTGTTTTCGATTTCATCGATTCTGATTTCCAGAAGTAGTTGAATTATTGCAATGGTCGAAATTGTGTGGAAAATATTTCATTGATTTTGGTTTCAAGGGGTCCTAGTCTGGAAGGAAAGAGGGAAGGGCTCCCATAAGCTCTAAAATCCAATATCCTTTCATTATTTGACGTCCACATCTAAATAATTATTAATTTTAGTACCAATAATGACCATATAAGCTACTTAATCTATACCAATTCGTCTACTAATACATTACAAACTTATGTTGGAGCAGTAGATGGATGGTAGCGGGAAAAGCGGATCCAGAAATGCCAAAAAGAATGTACATCCATCCGGATTCGCCTTCAACAGGTGAACAGTGGATGCAGAAAGTCGTCTCATTTCATAAATTAAAATTAACCAATAATATCTCGGATAAACACGGATTTGTAAGTATTCAAATTTACTCAATACACATATCTCTTTTGAAAAACCAAAAAAAACTAACGCTTGCATGATACGTTAAATTTAACTACATATTAAAGCCTTAAGCCTATAAAATAGTACAGTAGAGACTCGTACGAGCTAAAATACGGACACGCTGATGTTTTTTTTTTTGGGAAACCCTTGGTAGTTAACGCTGTTATATAGGCGCCAACATAATAGATAGACAAGACACTCAACTACCGTATTGTCCAGATGAAAGAAGGTCTTAGAAGATGCGACAAAAGCCACTTATTTCTGTCCTACACCCTGGCGACATCATAGTGGACGAGGGGATGTGTACGTCATGTGTCTGTCCGTGTTAACATTTCACTTTCACTGGTACCGTCAGTGTCACCGTCGTCATTCGTCGGGTCCTCTATGCTCACTTCTTAAGGTACCTTCTTCATCTGCTGTCGCGAGCCAGCATTTCATGGCCGTAATTATTTTCACAAACGTGACCATTTACTTTGCTGCTCGCGATGTGAATTTTCTCGCTGCAGATGCGTAGCATCTTTAATCGATTTTTAACCGCGAGTCGAATCTGCTGCAGCCATTGTTTACTTACTCATCAGATGGATGGGGTTTTTGATCGTATATTAATGGCGGATATTAATTTGCCAACATTTTGTACTCTTCTTCGTACCATACTTACTAAATATCACCAACTCGTATATTATATCAATAAGTTAACACGATCGTAAAAATTTTCCTCCTCGGTTGATAATATTTTTTAAACAGCAGGCAATTAACGTAGAATATTAAATGTTTTACTCGTCTTATAATGGCTAATAAAATAAAAAAACGACTCATTTGCGCTTTAACAAGGCGTCCGTATTTTTTCCTCGTATCTTTCGTGGTTCGGATATTAAAAACGATAAAAAAATAAGAAGACGATTAGATACTGTCAGCCCGTTATAAGTTGTCGAACAGTAAACCGATTCAACAAATTTCGCTATGTCGAACTCGATCTCGATGTGACTTATCTGTGTTCGTGTCTTGTACAGAGAAAGCTGAATAGAATGTAGGTGGCGTGTATATAGTTTTATTAAAATTTGAAACACTTTCGGTCGAGTGCAGCAAAAAGACTCCATGATTGTTGCGTACGTATATTTATTATGGTATAAACCAAGCTACCCCTTTTTTTAAACGTTTATTAAACTGCCTCTGGTTGCAAGGTAAATCTATAGCACTTCCTATATGCTTAACCAGTAGCGTCGTTATGAACAGGTGGTGCAGTGTTACATTGTACCTTCTCGGATTTCCCTCGATGGTATTGAGTATCGCATTTGGGTCTACCTAAATTCGTAAATAATATTAACACTGGTAGTTTGACGTTTATTTTCGCAAACTGGGTTTATAAATTTTTAATCGATGCTCGATGATGATTATTTCATTATGATTTAAATTTTTTATACTAATACCTTTCTCTTACCACCTGCGCGAGGCATGACCCCGCGTTAGCTGGCGCATATTTGAATTAAACCCACCCAAAAAAAGAGCCATTGACGCCATCGCCTTCATTAATCCTACAATCTTACATACGATCCGTCAAAACCATCATCAAATGAACCCTTCTCTCCTCAACTTGTGTATGCAATGTTCAACGAACAAGTCTTGTGCTAACGTACTCGTACTAACGCCAAAGGAGGTTCAAACGAATTAATGAGCATTCCGACCTATTCGCAAACCTATGTAATGTATTGTTCGGTACATAGAACTTTAGAAGTAGCGAAATAACTATAGGTAAAAAATTAATTTGCATTTTGCTAACCTCCTACTTATTTACGTTATTGTTTCGTATGGACCATTAATTGTTACTTTGTTGAATTTGAATGGTCCGAGTACGTAATGATAATTGACGTTTTTATGGCCGAATGCGAGTTACTATTGGGAAAATTTTACGCGAAAGGTGGGCATTGAATTTTTCCTCGTTTGAAATGAGGGGAAATGTTCATTAAGGTGTCGTTGTTTTTTTTAATGAATAGCTGGCGAGGGAGGAGTGGGGAGGGAAGGTATTTTCAAGAACGCTTTGAAGATAAAATTGAGTATATCGCCGACAACCTGTTTTTTATCAATAGATTCGAGGAAAATATGTTAAAATTCTCGGAAAATTAGTGTAATGGTGAAATTTTGATTTTTGAGGTGTGAGGTTTGTGAAATTCTTGGCCAATTTAATCGTACATGTAAAAAAATTTATACTGCAGCCAATTTGACAGATCGATATGGGTCGTTGGAAACCGAAATGGTTATTTTATGAAAGGGATGGTCACCCTGAATTTATATGCCTTTTTGTTTCATCAATAGATAAGTTTTGATTTCTGAGATGAACCAAAACCGAATTTGTTAAGAGGGAGGGATTACAAATTGAACATTTTCTACTCAGGTGAAAGTTTTTCAATTTTTTTGACTCTGAAAGCACATTCATCTATCAGCTGCCTTGAAACTTCCCATAATTTAGAACAATCACAATTCATCTACCTACATTTGTTTCATCTTCAATAAAATGATGAAGATTTGGGTAGCAATAGTGAAAGAGAAGGAGGATTTTTGGAAGACCTGAACAAGGTTACTAGAGATGCAGCAAATGCATTTATGCCTATTCTGAGGAATATAAACTCAAAAGTACTTCTGATGTTGCTTCTAGACGTAAGATCCATGATTCCTCATTCGCCAGAGGCGCCCATAACAGAAGTGGCTATTGGTGAATATATGTTTAGGGTACTGTAAATGTTTCAAGAACTGCATGGATTATTCTGAACAATTCATTATTTCGATTAATCAAAATTCCACATATTTTCTCCTCAAATAATCGATTTACTTAATTTTTCCAAATTTCTGCCTCTTAAAATATTGAGGGATTTGCTGGACCCCCCCCCCTCCACAATACTCTCATAAAACCGTCCTTGACTACTTCATATACTTTTTCAATGAAAACCAGAATATTTGAAGTACTTTGGCGAGCTGCCAACCAAAATTTTGTAAAATCACTGAATCGTTCAAATTTTACTTGAAAAAAATCCTTAAAAATCATTAACGCCTTTTTTCAGCCATTTTGTCGCTTTTAATTGAGTTTTCATCGAATATTTGGCAAAAGATTTGAAATACGCTCATTTTTTTCATGTTTTTTATTCAATTTTCGAGAAAAAAATGCATCATATATTAAGTACGCGATATCGAAAGAAAAGTTTTTGAAAAAAATGAAAAAATCATGGTACTTCGTGGGCATGGGCAAACATTTTCCAAAAAATAGTCATTTTTAAGGCAAAAACAGGAATTTTAACCATATTTTCCACCTTTTTTTTTTGAAAATTTCAAGAAAATCATTTAAAAAATCCTCAACTTTGAGGATAAATCCTCAAGGTTAGCAGCTCTGATACTTCGTTTTCATTTTTTAATTTAAAAAAGTTTGGATATTACATAAGACTTTGTTTTTGCCTCTATTATTTGAATTTTTGAAAAATTAATCAGTCTACTTTTTTCGAAGTATTCATTCAATCGAAATAAAAATGCATAAAAAATAAAATTGGGAATTGAAAGCCTCCATTTTACCACTCGATTTGTAACGATTAATCGATTAATCGGCCGAGTAATCGATCACCTACATAATTTGCCAATTCAAAATAATCGATTATTGTTTCTCACCTAATTGATTTATCGCTCATCGCTACTTTACATTGTATTCAATTCTGCTTGCTAACTCGTCGATTTTTAAAATTTTTCATCTTTCACACCTTCGTTTTCCACTTAATCTCATTTCATCCAGAAATATTGTTTTTAGTGTTGCGAGGGCTGCATACTCTATGCCTAATGCTTTGGTGTTTTCTTATGAACATTTTTTCTATGCAACTCGAGAAGGACTCAATTTTGAGAAATTTTCATGATAACGTTTTCGAAAGAGAATAAAATTAGCTTCAAAACGGTATAATTATTTTTTGATTTCATGTCGTAAATCTGAAAATTGTACGAAACCGAAAGGTAATCATATCATTTGGAAGATAAAATTATTCTCTTTCAAAAATGTTTTTATGAAAAATTTTCGAAACTGAGATTTAACGTGTCATATTCAATTCAAGATTTAAATTCCTCAGGTTGTTCAATCAATCAGTGAAAAATTCTGTTGAAAAAATTGAAAAACTCCAGTTGTAGGTTTCTTTTTCCAAAGCTATTGACTTCGAGTACTTCATGCTGCATAAATTATTTATTGGTAGTGGGAGGAAAGGGGAATACTTAGCTATTGCAAATGATAGGTACAAACTAGCAGCAAAATTTATGGATTTTTAGCCAAAACGCGATTTTAGTTAGGATTTTGGAATTTACGAGTTAACAAATATTAAAAATCTAACAAATAAACAAAAAGTTGATAAAACGAATGAAATGAGTATCGAGTAATTGCTAGATCAAGTAGATTTGACTCGTTGACTCCTTGTAATTTTGACTTTTTCCCAATTTCTGATGAAACCAAAAATACGAACAATTCGATCCAATTTTTAATCCATTTTTAATCGAAGTGGGTATTAAAAGGGCCTGTTAATTTATACGTTTGGCAAATACGGTAACACTGTACTATAAACTAAATTGCCAAGAGAGAAAAACCTCCGACGAGCCGCATATCACGTTATAAGAGATTGGTTATGTTGAGGGAAAGCGATTGAAATAATAGACATGGAGACAGCTGCTAAAATATACGGTATCAATGACGGATTTACGCCAAAGGTTAAAGAGGGTTCGAAAAATCGAGTCTTTTAGCGTATACCATTATCATGGATACTGCTTCAGCGAGTATTTTGGCTGGAAAAATCAAAAAGACTAGGGTAATGCCGAGCTGCGGATTGTGTGCCCGGCTCGTACTCGCGGGAGAGAATATTAAAAGCTAACGTATAAAGTAATGAGATTAAAATATCTTCGCAACGAATAGCATAAGCGTGATGTTGAAATTTAAACGATGCTCTTTTTTCCATCCTCCCTTTATCTCTTGCATACTATAATACGAAGACTCCCTAATGTTTCGATTTGGGTAAAAATTGATCTAAAATTTGGGAACCATTCGTCGTCGATACTAATACCAATATTTCAAATGACTCGTATTCGATGTACGTGTGTATGTAATTTTTATCGTACACGAAAAGTGCGTGCTTGGTTATTATTTTGATTAATTTATTGTCTTCGAAGGAGATTTTGATTTTGTCATATGTGTCTATCTATTGTTAATGCGTTCAAAGGTGTATTTTTTTCTCTCTTTGTTACTCGTGATGAGGCGACACTCATGCGATATTTTTGGAAAATTAATTTCGCTACGAGGATTTCTAATAATTTACTATCATACCTTCTCTACCTATAGGTTATTTCGAGAAAGTTTCTTTCGCCGTGTATTGTAGGACGATGGTGGTGTAAGTTGTGAACCATTGTGACGTGCGAGCAATATGCACTTTTCTTTGGTTCTCGTTTCGCGTGCTGTACGACGTACGAACGTCGAAGTAATTGCATTATCCAGACAAGATTATTATTTATCTGATTAAAAGAAAAGTGCTTCTTTTCGAAAGGAAACACTTATTAGGTCTCAATATTTTACAATGCGTAACTGCTACCATATTCGCGTAGGTATGGGGTACTTTATTATGCAGATATACCTATAGAATAGACTTCGTATCAAAATAATGCATATATTATGCCACTTATTCGACCTATGTGCCCATCCCTCCAATAGGTTCTTCTGGACTTTTTCTTTTTTTCATCAACTCGCGTGAAAATTTTGTTTATCTAAACGTACCTACCTATAATACTTTTTGAAATCGTTGATTTTTTGGCGAATATAAAATTGTTGGATTTTTTTTCCACAGAATGCGATGGCGACTCAATCTAATCCGACCAAGAGTAGAATTAATGAAACAGAATGTCCGGTAAATTGCACCTAATATTTTATACTATGATTAAAAATTTTCGCATTGTGGTGATAGAGGTGAGGGAGGGGGGCTTGTAGGTTAATATGTCGAAATACGAACTCGTCGCTTTATTATTGGTCGCAGATATTCTTTTATTGTAGATAAATTAATTGTAGGGCTGTTTTTTGAGATACGAGTTTCGAAATGATTGGTTAGTGGCCAAATTGCTCGTGTATTTGCATTAATATAAAATTTCATGGAAAATTAACCCCATTTTATTTCGCATATTTTGGGCTAAAATGCATTTTTCAACATATTTTACAACTGGACAATTATACCTACTTTGGTCATATTTCATCATAACTATTTTGGATCTTTTCGCTAATTTTTCGCATACTTGGTAAAGTTTCGGTTTTTTGGTCAATTTTGATACTAAATATTTAGGGAAGAAAGCGAATAACCTTTTTTTCGTAATATTTTGGTTCATTTTTAAAGTTTTTTTTCGCCATTTTAGGTATTAAATATCGAACGAAACGTCATTTGATTCTAGTTTCAGTGCTGATTTTCGAGAATGGAATAGGAAAAAACCTATAAATTTTGAGAAAAATCGGTGAACCGATTCCCAAATTATTCGCGATTGAAATTTTCTAAAGCCTCTAACACCTGAAATAAAGCAGTTAATCGAAATATAAATAACCTTTTTAGTAGCACTTAAAAGGATAAACAAAAAACTTATATACAGTTTTCATTTTTATAAACCGGTTCTCGAGTTATTCGCGATTGAAATTTTCAAAAGCCTCCAGCACTTAGAATATAGCAGTTAGGTGAAATATGTAAATAACCTTTTTGATAATATTTGAGAAGGCAAACAAAAAAGTTTATATGCAATTTTCTTTTTTATGAACTTTTTCTTGAGATATACGTGATGGCAAATTTCAAAACTTCATTGCGGATGTATTCATTTCGTGAATTGAAAAATAAATGCTTAGCAAAATTAGATTCAA
>FIZU01025262.1:0-10681 GCA_900064475.1 Pseudococcus longispinus
AACAACTTTCCCAAAACCAGTCAAACAACACTAACTCGCCAAAAACTGGTTTGACAACTTTTTTGCTTCCCCTTTTTTCCCAAACCTCAAAGCTACTCTTTTTATTAATTACAATCGCTTAGTCATGTTTGCATTAATTAAATTGTGCATTTCACGATGCACAACTACATCACCCTAATGCACCTACACTGTGAATTTCAGATTTTCATCTTTTACCGTTATTGAGATAGTGGCACCACAAAATTTCAAAAAACGGCTGGACGAATACATAACTGGTTGAAAACATACAGTGGAATATAGTTTTGCTGAAAATTTTTCCAAGCCCAAAAAAGCCTCACAAAATGCTTGTAAGACAGCAAGTTCAAAAAAAATGTCTAAAAATCAGCGTTAGGTGAAAAACTGTCGTGACAACATTCTGATTTGAAATTTTCTTGAAAATTTTCAAGTCCATAAAGTTGAAATTTTCTAAGTCTAAAAAAGTCTGACAAAATGTCTGAATGTCAGGGTGAACTCTGAAATTTTCCAAGTCCAAGAAGTCTGCTTGACAAAATTATGGGAAACTACATTGATTTCTAAAATTTTCCAAGTACAAAAAGTCTAAAATATTTGTCTGACAAAATGTCTAAAAGTCAGCATTATCTCTAAAATTTTCCAATTCCAAAAAGTCAGTAAAAATCTGAAAATAAGTCCAAAAAAGTTTGACAAAATGTCTAAAAGTCAGAGTCAAGCAATTTCGTCACATTTTTCACGAGTTTGATTATTGCAAAAGCATATCCTATATGCTAATATCAAAAATAAAACCCGTTGAAGTGAAATTTTAATAGAAATCAACAAAACTACTATAAAATCCATCATTCTTGAAATTTTTTGAAATTTTTAACGACAATGTTTATGATTTTTTCATCATTATGCTGCTTTTCATCACGATGTTGATAATTATAAGTAGGTATAGGTAGAAAGAACTTATGATCTATCAATTCAATTTTGAAAAATATTATATGTAGTTATTACCAACAAGGTACCAAGAATCGAATGCTAAATTGAAAATCCAGATTTAGAACCTGCTTCTATAGGGATATTTGTTTTACCAATAGTCATACGTATTTCCTGCAATAATGCAACTCTTTTGGGAAATTACTGCACCGATCGGATTTTCTTTTTTCCTTCAACTTACAAATATTTGTACTAGTTTGCTATGTTTGCAATCATTAAACAGAATATTAGGATTAGGAACATTCACCGAAGCGTTCTGTACTTCGGTACAGGAACTTTTCACAACGAAGCTAATCACTAGTAATCCCCAAATGAGAGAGGGACTGACCAGAATGTTAAATTATGTACTTAACTTATTCTAACTTTTAAAAAAAGTCAAGTCCAATTTCAGGAGTACCTCTGTAAGTACCAATGTTTTCCTTCTTATTGAAAAAAAGAACTCGCCATTCTGAAAAGCTACCCCTGCGACATGCCAGAATTGCAAATAAAACCGAATATCGACGCTATGAAAAAAGCATTAACTTGGTCACCGACCCAGCGGCGCGTTTGCGGTCAAGGTACATAATTATGTGTCCGGTATTAAAAAGTTAACGCTGCATTTTGTACGCGAAAATAGACACGGTGGATGCGCTGCTGGTATCGTTATTTAAGCCTATAATGTTTATGTGACTGGGAAAACGGGTTCTCTTCGGTTCTGACGGTTTTCAGTCTCTCTGGGGAGCTATAATCCGCTACTTCTCTTCGTTATTCGCGTTAACATCGGCCATGACGAAAGTTTCGCATTCGTAACGCACTCGATTTACTCCTACAAACTATATACAAGAAAGAAATCTACCCCGAATTTACTCCTACCCTGCTCCTTCATACCTGCATAAGCTTCGGAGGAGAACTTTACGCAGCTACCTGGTTCGTTATCTGATTTAAAAGATAAATCCGCGCTGCAAATATTTTCCGCCCATCTTTTCCAGCGGTAAGGTTTCTTTTGCTGCCCCACACAAACACTTCAGACTATTGTTTGAAATTTCGTTTCTCGACTATTATCCCTGAATGGGCTGTAACCGGAAACTTTCGTCAATGTAAAGAAGTCGTAAGGTCATCTCGAATATACCTAATACTAATACTTTCGGTATCGGGAAATTATCGAAAACGAATTTCGCCATCGCCGAAGGGGCAGATTAGATACAAGCTCGACACACAATTACCATTTACACATCGAGCAGAATAAAAACTTGCAATTTTTTTCATTAAAATACATTTATGCGCGACCGTTACCCAACTTTTATCCTACTAACGTGCAGATAATGAACTGCCTATAGTAGTTTCCAGTTTCCATGCCGCTGATAAATTGACCCGAACACAATGAGGTAGAAATTTTATTGTTTTCGCATTGGCTCGCCAAGTCTCTCCAAACCCTTCTCACGCGTCCGGATCTGGGGTACCCTTCAAATACTCCGTTTAACGATACGTTTTTCATCAGATAAAATCGCCCATTTTTTCCCAACTTATAGCCTAATTTCCATACCAATGAATTAACCATAATGCAAGACCGAGCGTATTATCTACCCTCGGTGCGAGACCGACGTAGCTCTAGGTACGCGCCGCACAAGCCTGAATATTTCAAAATTTTTATATGCTCGCCTTAATTTTTATTCCATCGACGTTCGAAAGTATTCAGAAAGAAAACTTTTCTATCTAAAGAAAACCGCAACAGAATATTATCTCGTTTTTAGTCGTCTTTTATAAAGCTGTGTTTTCTTCTCTTTTTTTTTTGCTGCTTTACGAAAGAGAAGGAAAAAACCCCAGTGCCAACTCGCGCACGTGTTCACAATTCTCGTACAAGTCTCATTTTGTTACATCAAAAAAATAAACACATCTCGTCCTTGTACGTGGGGTGGCGTACCAAGGATACAGGCAGAGATTATGGGTTGTAGAGTCCTTCAACCCCGCGTGCCCGGCAACCAAATCAAAAATTATGCAATTTTGCACCGACTAAGTAAGCGGTTTGGCGAGTTTTCGCGTTGTGAGGCATGAATCGTGATTTTTCTACTGTTTACTGTTTACATCTTTGATTTGTATGCGTTTGAAAAACCTATGGAGTTTTGTTGACCAAGCTCTGAATTTCAAATGATTTTAGGCCGAAGAACGTATTTATAATTTTGATGAAAAAGAAATTGACTAATATTTTTATTGAAATGTCAGATTGCGATATTTTTCATTGTTCAAGTACCCATAGGTAATTGATATTCACTTTTGAAATGTAACATAGGTACCTAACTGCCTATCTATTAACATATTTGATATCGCTGACTTATTGTTGAAATATCAAATTTTCAGATACCTATTTTTCATCATTTTCAATACATTTATCAACTTTTTTGATGGACTTTCTATTGATACGTTAGATTGTGATAAATTTTTTACATTTCACATGACTATTTGTCAGATGTCACGCTCTCAAACATTCCATGACTTTTTGGAGAAATATCTGATCTTAAAATATTCTAGAAGGTGCACCAGCTTAGGGGTAAGGGCCATCAAACCAGTAAGTATGCAACTCATAGTGAGTCGATGTATGTACGTTTATTGTTTGTCCAACATCCAAACCGCAGGGGCAGAGTTATGCTCAATGAAAAAAGTTTTTTTCTTCATTTTGACAGGTCATTTTCAACCTTGCGCTTCTCGACAACCACGATACGTAGAGAGTTGGGGTTTGCGGCACCGGACAGAAAATTTCATCTAGAATTTTTTGAGGGAATTGGTCATTTTTCTAACCTGCCAAAGAAATCTACAGCTAACAGAATATTTGAAAAAAAAATGCAAAAAATTTCCGGAAATTTTTTGCATTTTTCTCAATAACTAAAAAAGTTTTCCCCTGGTCTAGCTGTTATTAGTAACTTTTCTAGACAAAAAAAGTCCGGTCTTTACAATGGCGTAACCCCCCTACCCCTATCTTATTTCATTCAAAAGTTATGAGCGATTGATTATTGAATAACATCTTTAAAAAATCACTTGAATAAAATATTTCAATTTTTTCCAAAAAGTTGTTAAAAATTTCTATTTTTGGCAGCTTTCAACCAAATTTTTTCAAACTTGCAGGGATAGTAGACAGTATCAAGAGTACTTTACGGAATTTTTTATAAAAAATTTCGAGCACTTTTTCAATGGTCAAATCGGTATTTTAAGCTTTCTTACGGTAATAACCCAAAATTTAAAATTTTTCATATGTACTTTTATAAATTAAAAAAATAAGCTAAACAAAATCAAAATATCAAAAAAGTTCAGTGGTTACCCATCTTGGATGTACCTTTTGGGGATTTGAACTTTTCATGCTCTCCTCGCCCCATTGAAGTACTTTCGTGTTTTTCTACCCAATCCCAACCCCTCCTCCTTCATCAACTTGGAGGGTTGTAAGTTCAAAGAGTTTGACACAATGACATCATGTCTCGTGAAATGTCTAAAAGTCCAATTTAAATTTTTCCAAGTTCATAAGTCAACTGAACACCTTTATGAAATTTTTCAAAATCAATGGCCCAAAAAATCCTTTGAAATTTGAAAAAAAATTTAAGTTCAGAAAATCTAAAATAGCCTGAAAAAAAGTCCCCGTCACTTCCATAGAAAATGATTTTGCTCATTGAATTTTTCAAGTCCATAAAGACGTGATATTTGAAATTTTCTTCAAATTTTTAAAGCCCAAAAAGTCATTTGAATTCTGAAAAATTTTCCAAGTTCAAAAATGTCTGACGAAATGTCTAAAATCCAGTGTTAGGTAAAAAGCTGTCTGATAAAATGTCTGATTTGACCTTTCTTGATTTTTTTTTAGCCAATAAAGTTGAAATTTTCCAAATCCGAAAATTCATTTGAATTCTTAAAAATTTTCCAAGTTTAATGAAGTCTGACAAAATGTCTAAAATTCAGCATTATTTCTGAAATATTTCAAGTTCAAAAATTCAGTGGAAAATGGAAAATTTATCCAAGTCCAAAAAAGTTTGACGAAATGTCTAAAATTCAACATTATCTCTGAAACTTTTCAAGTTAGAGGAGTTTCCCTGAAAAAATATCGGAAAGTTACCCAGATTTCTAAAATTTTTCAAGTTCAAAAAGGCTAACTTTTTGTTTGACGAAATGTCTAAAAGTCAACATTATCTTTGAAATTTTCAAAGTCCAAAAAAGTCAGGCAAAATGTCGGAAAGTTAGCGTGATTTAACTCCAAAAAGTTTATTCTGTTTATCTGAAAAAACGTCTAAAAATCAGTATCAAGTAACTCTGAAATCTCCCACGTCCAAAAAATTGAAAAATCCGAAAATTTTTCCAAGTCTACAAAAATCTAACGAAATTCAAATAAAAACTTATTGTTTTTGCTGCTCTTACCCAATAAAACTGAGAATTTTAAAATGACGAAAGAATTTTCACATTCAAGTAACTTTTCCAAACTAACCTTTCCTTATTTTCTTAACTTTCCAAATTATTTCAAAAAAATAAATAATAGCTTATTTTCATCACTATTTTAGTCAAAAAAGGTTATTGCACAGTTATGCTATTATTTTTTTATTTTTTTTTTGAAAGAATTCTATCAAGTTGTTATTGTTAGGTACATATTAAAAGGTTTACCCTGTTTGGTACCAGTTTCTCTTTTCTTTAATTATTTTTGCTCTGCCAATTTTGTCGATTATCCCCGGTGTACATTTCATTATACTCGTATACCTCTTATAAGTTGTTATTTTCACTGTGCTGCAATTTCCTTTGAAAATAAAACATGGTAGTTTGAAAAGCTTTAAAGGATTGGCAAAAATAAGTAGCCAAGGTATAGCGAACCGTATATAGGAAAATATCGACCAGTACACCGACATTACCTGCAAGGGAACTGATCTCATGCCACCATAAGTAGCTAGACAATTAAGTTAGTGTTTTATTACATGGGTCGCGCTCTATTGGGCTTATTTATGCGTTAGTTTACACTGGTTGGTCACTCGTTTCCTTATATAAAATCCTGCCCAGTAGCCCGTGTACTTTATGAAAACCACATAAACATGTGTAAAGAAACGATGTTCCCAATTTACTGCTTCCCTTTATCGTTTGTTAGTTCTTTGTACCGTGAATAAGCTAAAATCTCTTTAATTCATGAATTTCGCCTTCGTACGAGTACGTAGACCACACTACACACTACACCGCTACAAAGACCCCGAAAAAAATCTCAGTCGTTATATCGAACCGTTGTTTTTAAAGGTACCTCGCCGGTGATGTGAATTCCAATTTTTATGTATTGTGTTTTTACTGAAAATTCGAGCTTTGGTAATTTCAACCAAGTAAAATGTAACGAACGTAATTTTATGCTTTATTTTTCATTTTTTTCTCCTCGAAATTTCGTACTCAACATATCATCGTATTGTTCTTCATAAATCTTACCTATGTTTAGAGACCAACTCCTGGTACCCATATTTTGCTCACATGCATTAAATACAAGGCATATTTTTACGAAGCACCGGTAGTTATTTAATTACTTCGTAGAAACGTAAAATAAAAAACAGTTTAATTCGTAAATCTTATTAATTTCATTCTTTACGTAAGTATAATTTTTATCGCGGCGTAAATAGAAAACAGTAATTTCGGACGTTTAAGTTCAACTTCAAAAAAAAAAGAAAAGAAAAAAGAAAAGAAAAGAAAATTACGAATTAAAAACTTCTTTAAAAAAAGATTCGTCGTTTTGAGATTAAAATCTAAAGCACGCTCTTGTAAATTACTTTTAAAGATTTTTTTCTTCTTTTATTTGTTTACTATTTAATTTTTATTTGAGCAAGGGAAATAAATGTTTGTGAAGCTACTACCGACAAAAGCGTTTTCGTTCAACATTTAAAGATGTTGCTAAGTTTAATTTTGTTGAAGGTAATTAGCGGCTGGTTATGATATTCAGATTATATTACCGTAATTGATGCGAAAACGAGTAATACTCGAGTATTTCACGGAATACTATTTTTCGCCAACGATAAATAATGTCTGAAGAAAGTTAAATTTGTAAAACATCGAAATGAAAAGTTTTTCGGTGGTTAAATGTGAATATTTATCGGCGCTTTTTCCATTTCTACGACTTTGAAGTAATATTCATTCATTATCGAACCTAAATTATTCGCAGGGTGGATAATATAAAGACTTTATGAAACAATCAAGCCAAGTTTTCCCTTGGAAAGAAAAGTTTTGAAATCGTTGATATGTTTTTTGCTTTTGGGGAATTTGTTATTGATTTTATGTTTTTCAAGTGTTATTTCAATAGGTAACGTAAAGAATTATCTAATATCTAATGAATAATCATTTCCTTCAACCATTGTGTCAAGGAGAGATCGGATGGATGAAATTGAAAAATTTTCATTGCACCATGCAGACTGAAGTCAAGTTAGCGCACAAGAGTCATTTTCACCGGTGAAAATTAAAATTTCACACAGAAAATTGAAACAAATCATAATTATCTATTTTCATTTTCCTGTGCGAGATTTGCTAAAAATTGAAAAAAATTGCCCTCAACTAGGTACTCGCCCTCAAAAGAAAAGAGAGTGAGGTAGGTAGCCCAAATTTTTACCAGCGAGTTTTTAGACCCCAAGGACCAACTTCCGCTAGAAAGTTCGAAAATCCCAGTCAAGGGCCGATTAACAATTCTCATTTTATCAATAGATACATATTTGATTTATGCTTGATTTGACTGCAAAAATCTCGAAAATTAAACTTCCTAGAAAAAAGTCAATAGATTATTGAAGAAGAGGAATTTCATTCTTTGCATTTTTTCATAGAAAAAGTATTCGTACAAAGTCGGTGGATTTGAAAATTGAAAAAAAAAAACAATAAAATAGCATCGATGCTTTGTCAATTTCCCATAAACATGGATTTTCCTGCCAAACTAAAGGTGCTACGAAAAAAATGCAAGAGATGAAAATTATACAGCTTAAAATTCTCTTTCTCTTAAGAGCTAGTAGTTTTTTTTCTAGGAGCCTTGGTTTTCGAAATTTTTGTAGTCAAAGTTGCTTCGCTTTTGAAATTATATGCCTAATTCGTAAATTTTTCATAAACATTGATTTCTTAGCCAAACCAAGGGTGCTACGAAAAAAATGCAAGGGATGAAAATTGTACAGCTTAAAATTCTCTTTCTCCTAAGAGCTAAAACTTTTTGCTATGGAGCTTATAGTTTTTGAGATTAGTGATAATGTTTTTTGTTTTTCATTTTCAAAACGATCGATCTCACAGGGCCACCCTGTAAATTCCCAAAAACTTATTCATAATTTTATAGCTTCTACTCGAGGATAAACTTGATCTCATTTTTTTTTAAATTTTTTAAAAAATCAATTTATTTGTGAGAACTGCTTTTTGCACCACGTCCATCCATCATCACAATTTTTTCAACTCTGCTGCTCAAGTTCTCATAAAAAGCCCAAAGTATCATTCCACGTACATGCGCAAACTTTCCCCCGAAAAAATTAATCGCCTCGCAACGTTTTCACATAATGCGAGATAATAAATAACTATTACCATTTCATGCAAATGATAAGAAAATACTTATTTGCATGGCTTCGAATTCGCAGCTGCGATCAACTATTGCTTCGCACATTTTCCAAACTCGTCGTTTACACGTTATTTGAATGAAAATTAAGATCATTTTACGCCCGTGGGCAATAACGTTGTCGTTTGCGCCGCGTAGTTCAGGCTGTTCAATGTAAACACGAACGTAATGAAGAGACGAAGATAACGCACGAATTCGCTATTCAACAATCACCGGCAACATTTCGCTTCGTATAGCCGAGAGAGAAAAAAAAAGTTTCTAATCGAAAACGGGGCGAGCGACGCGGCGGGGAGATTAACATCGGTCCATATTTATACACCACGTCTTGGCAAAATTTATCGAACAATCCCCGAGCCCGAGCCGATATTTCCACTTCGAGCTGGAATTGGGAAAAAGAAAAAAATCGAAATTTAAATTCTCTAATTTGAATAATTTTTCGGCGAATAATTTTCGACATTTGGCTCGGGCGAGACAACGAGTATACGCCACCGCAGCCAACTTCTCAATTGGTAATTAGGGAACAGAGTAAAAAAAAATACGAAAGCCGGCGGTTTTTTTGAATTTTTATTTCGCAAAAAAAGAGAAGGAAGTTATCAACTTCTACCAAGTCTCTATTGTGAGGGCTTGATTTTCCATTAAATACTTCCGTTGTTTGTTTTCATTTATTTTAATATTCTTGGCAGGTCTATTTTACGGGGCTAAAAATTTCGCCATAAGAACTTACGCAAAAACAATGTGGAAACAGATGTTGACTTTTGGACGGGCTGGCGCGTTTTAGATTTTGATATATGAGCCTATACGTATGTATACGTAACTATACGTACCGTTTACAGTACGTATATGCAGCCGACGCGACGACGCGACGAAAACGCGGCGCGGCGCAATTCACCTATATTCTTTACGAGCTTATTGTATTTTGCTTCGCATTTATCACACCGGGAGACACCATCAAACGCCCCAACAAAACAAAATATTTTCTAGCGTAAAATTTACTTCATTCGAAGCGCCGATGATTTAATAACGCTTCTCAAGTACCCTTTTCAGCGAATGCGGTCACCATCCACGCGAAAATTCAACCTTTTTTCACTTTCGCCTTTAAAAGAATCCCACGCGTCGATGGAAAATATTGGTCGAATTATTTCCGCCATTTCGTCGCATACTGTACGTTTTTACCGGAGGATATTGAAATATTGTATTTTTACTCGGTAGGTATAGATATATAGTATATCTATATGTTGTAGGTATACGTATATTCGAGTTCGGATGTCGAATATTATCCAACCAAAGGGTTAATTTTTTCTTTATCGTATATAATTTAATAGCTAATTTTCAAGGTAAACATTTGGTATTAGAAGGAAAAGAAAGATGTCCTTAGATTTCGGTATAATTGTTCCATACGTTGAATATACGTTAATTTAAAAACCTCCTATAAAAATTTTCAACCCCTGGTTCAGGGAAAGTCGAGATATGGGTTCTCGAAATGGGTTCTCCATACTTACAAAATCCACGACGGGTCCGTCTGTCCGTAACGCTGACATTTTCCGTGACTTTTAGACATTTTGCCCGACTTTATGAAACTTATAAAAATTTTGAATATCCAACCCTAATGTAGACTTTTTGCCAGAAAATCAATGACGTGTCTGTCTTTCCGTAACGCTGACATTTTAAACTTTTAGACATTTTGTCAGATTTTTTGAAACTTATAAGAATTTTGAATATGCATCCGTAATATTTTTCTTGATGAAATTTTTAAAAAAGCCTAGAATGACCAAAAATATGGTTTTTACCTTGAAATTAAAATTTTGACTAAAATATTCACAAGTTGGACAAAAAATGACAATTTTTACTTTGAACTGGCAGTTTCGACCCAAAAAATTACATTTTTGACAAAAGATAACAGTTTGGACCAAAAATGACAATATTGACAAAAAATTATAATTTTTACTTTGAAATGACAATTTTGACCAAAAATGACTTTGAAATGGCAGTTTCGACCCAAAAAATTACATTTTTGACAAAAGATAACAGTTTGGACCAAAAATGACAATATTGACAAAAAATGATGAGTTTGACCAAAAATTATAATTCTTACTTTGAAATGACAATTTTGACCAAAAATGACAGTTTTTACCTTGAAATGACAATTTT